>NW_023590999.1:1321160-1343505 GCF_014843425.1 Jatropha curcas
TGTGTGTCACCTGGTGTGTGGTGGTCGCCACTCTCCATGTGTGGGATTATGGGTAGGAGGGCAAGTGAGGAGGTCAATCATCGGGATTTTTTTTCTGGAGGGTGGAAAACCTGGTGGGGTGCATTTCAAGGCATTGTTAGGATTACCGAATAGGATAGATTAGGAATGATTTCCTTAACCTGTTATCTATCATGAATTTGAATAAGGGTATTCTTTCTTCCTTGATTCAATCATCATAGTTCACTTGCTCGCAAAAGTTTGTGGATTTAAAGAGTCCATGATGCATTTCCCCAATTCCATGTTGTCACCATTGCAGCTAATGACTTATACGGTGGGTTGGACTCGGAGCGTTATGAATAGCTCGGAATGATGTCCGGCAGAGGGTTAGTGAAGTTTAAGATCGTCCAATTTCCTTACCAATGTTAATCTAACACTTGGGCATTATAAGCGTGTAATGGCGTCTATTTCATAGACTCGCTGCATTGCTCGTTCTTCTTCTTTCAGTATTTGTTTTGGTAGTGCTGTTGCTTGCCATCTCCTGCTAAGTCAACGTCATATTGCGTTCATTCAATGGTACCTTTCTTTGTTCAAAAGATCCACCTGCAGGCGTGCTATCGTAAAGTGATCTTTAATAATTAGGGAGATAGAGACATTTATAAGAAAGTTTGTACCTGTAACCTACTTGGGCAAACTTGTGATGCGGCATGTTCTTAGCAAGGTCGCCTGTTAAACTTCTTCCCAAGCTTCATACAAGCGTACTCTGTGATCATCGATGAGCAAGTCATTATCTCCATTGCGCAACTTGGGTGGTTTTTGAGATGGGAAAGAATTTAGCTAGAATTTTTGAGCTATCATTCATCCCATGTGGGTAAACTCTCGAGCGGGACACGAGTTGCAACCATGCTCTAGCTTTATCCGCTAAGTAGTAAAAGGAAAAAGCCATACAACTTGAATGTTGCATCTTCTTTTTGTTAAACAACCATTTTGTGTGTGTCACAAATTTCCAAAATTGGTTGATGTGAGCATTAGGATCTTCGCTAGGGCAAACCTCGCATATTGGATCGAGGAGGTAGAGGAGCCATTTGATGAGGTAGAGAGCATTTGGATGATTGCGGGTTTAATTTCAAAGTTATTGGCTTCTACCCTAGGTCTAGTAATACTTGAGGTTGTCCCATTCAAATTTGGTGTGGTATAATCTCTCAAGGTATGGACCGGATGTTGAAGTGGTGGTCCAACTATGTTTTCGTTTATGTTTTCGTTTTCGTTGGCCATGTTCGCTTCTTGTTCGGGTTTTATTTCTCTTGCTTTTCTTGCAGCGTTGTGCCTACGAAAGGTCCTTTCAATTTCTGGGTCAAAGACTAGAGGTTCAGTCGTCCTTGATCTTCTTTGCATAAACACCTTGGAACAGGCACTTAAGAAGAAGATTAAATAAAATACGAAAGAGTGTCTAAATTAATAACGGGTTAAATTCCGTTATGTGTGGATCATATTGATTAGCGCCAATCCCCCGGCGACACAGGCGGCGCTGAGAAAGGTACTTAGACAACGGCAGGTCGTTCGCAAGTGCTTATTCTGGAACATCACGAACAGACGGTGAATATACTGTATTTCGTACTATAGGTGAATTGGTTTCTATGCAATACCATAAATGTATGTTAACCTCAATTATTATGTTAGATGATAGATAACTAAGCGAATTCGCTGTACAGATTCAAAGTAAAAGAGATCAACACAAAAATTTAGGTTGAAAAGAAAATCAGCGGGTATTGGAAGTTACTAGGGAGTTTGATTTCAATTTAATTACTATCCCAGCTTATTCTATTAGTTTCATTAAATCAAGTTTAATTGTTCCAAATAAGGAGAAGAAACAACCCTAGTATGGTTAGCTAACAGTCTCGGTGTGTAATGTTAGGGCTATTCTAAATTCCAATTTATTCATCCTATCTTTAATAGTGAAATTAAACAATGATATCGGAGAATCATTAGGTTTTATTTGGTTGTTATGTTATGAAGTTCACCACATTAATACGTATTCACTTAACTTATGAAACAGAGGCCGCCCCCTTGAGTCAAGACATATAGTTATACCAACATCAAGGTATTATTCTCAGTAAAATTATTACCTTGTTCATAATCAATAACCCTTCTCCCCGAAATGCGATTATTGAATATAATTCAGAAGGTAGAGAGATTTTTTCCTGTCCTGGAAGCCTTAAGCAGCAATACATAGTATATACAACGACAAAGAAACAATAAATCTAATAGTTTAACGCTGCGAATCGAATTAAATTGCATAAATCCCCTAGTGATACAAAAGTTTAGCTAGAATAGTAATACTCAATCACACTTGAATCATTCATCATAATTAAAGACAATAATAAAGAAAGAAACAAGATGAAGAGTTTAGAATAAAAACTGTATCACAACTATGTTGAAGGCTCGTTCTTGATCTAGGTGATGGTTTAGGGTCTTATGGTCGAATCAGTATGCCTATCACGGGCACTGAATGCTTCATTAAGGATTGCAAACTCAATACAAATTAATGCGCAAAATCGGTGCCACTCCGGAAGCACTTAGCAGTTTTAGCCCAATATCTCTCTGTCTGTCGCTTGTCATGCCATTTTGAGGCCATAATATTTCCTCTAAGACATGTAGGAAGCATTGTAGATTGACTGTCTCTTGATTTCTTCTTGATTAGCAGCACGGGCGTGCTTAATGGCACGGGCTGGGTGTGCTTTAGCCTGGAAGTCTGGCTAGTGAAACACGGGGCGTGCTAGGTAGCACGGGCTAGTGAAGCAGTGAGGCACGGGCGTGCTAATGAGCACGGCTAGGGCGTGCTCTTCTCTAGAAGTCTGGCTAGTGAAGCACTGCGGCATCTCCTGAAGATTTGCGCTCGCGAGTTGTAGATTCGCGCTCGCGGGTGTTGGTCGCGCTCGCGTATGTGAGATTCGCGCTCGCAAGTTGTGCGGCCTAACTCTCTGCCTCTCGTTTGCGCAACTCGCGCTCGCGTGGTGTAGATTTGCGCTCGCGCATCTGTTTTGCGCAACTCGCGCGTGCTTCGGGGCGCGCTTTAGACGTGCTGGCTTCTCTCCTCATGGCACGGTCGTGATCTGCTTGACACGCCCTGATCCTATTGTAGCACGGGCGTGCCTTCCAGCACGGGCTGGGCGTGCTAGAGGCTGAGTGCCTTGCATTCTAAAATTCTTTTCTGCGCCAAATTTCTGCAATTTTCTCCAATTTTCTCTTAGATCAGGGGATTAAAGACGCAAGAAAAGCTTTTAACACAATTATCAACTAAAGTGCTAAAAGTGATTTAAAATTAAATTAAAGAAGTAAAAACTTACTAAAATTCTAATAAAAACTATATTAAAAACACTATAAAATTTACACTTATCAGAATTAAATGAAGACAAAATTTGACGACACACTTTAACAGCAGGATGACCTAATCGCTGATGCCAGAGCAACGAAGAATCACGAACACAAACATTGGCAACAATTGAAGATGAACGACCACTTGATAACGAAGACAGACGATACAAGCAACTTTTAATTTGCCCCCTTGTGATGATCTCCCCCGTGTTGAGATCCTTGATAATGAAATAATCAAAGAAAAACTCAATAGAGACATTGTTAGCTAAACAAAATTCAAAAACAGAAATAAGGTTTTCCTTAGACCTAGGAACACAATAAACATTCTGTAAAGAACAACTTTTTAATGGAAAGGAAAGAACTCGAGAGCCAACATGAGTTATGCGCAAACCTGAACCATCGATGAGGTGAAGTTCATCTAATCCTTTATATGGAGCATGCAAAGACAAGTTCTGTAAATCATTGGTGACATGATTCGTAGCTCCAGTGTCCAACACCCAGCTCAACACCCAGGCTCGAAAGTGTCCAACACCCAGCTCGAAGAATCAGAAGCTGCTACATGATTAGCCCGCGGTGGTGGTCTAGGAAAATTATTCTTGAAGAAGTCCTTTGCACCGTAACACTGTTTGGCATTATGACCCGGCTTATCACAAATCTGACATTGAACTTTGGAACCTCCATTATTCCTGCGCATAGGCTGGGATCGAGAGCCTAAGTTTCCTGAATACCCAGAATCTTCACGAGAACCAGAAGATGACTGCGGTCGAGAAGAATAAGAATTTTTTCAAACATGATTTGCCACAACAGGTGCTGGATCATAAGCCGAATCAATTTTCTTAACATATACTTCATGAGCGAGAAGCCGATCCTGAAGCTCCACAAAAGAAATAACAGTATCACGTGCGCGAATTGCAGCAGCAATATCGCGAAATTTAGGGCCAATTCCATTTAATGTATAAATCACTAGATCAATGTCAGAGATTGGACTTCCAGACAAAGCTAGATCGTCTGAAATTGCTTTAATAGACTGCAAGTACTCTGAAACTGGTTTAGAATCTCTTTTGCTATTAGCAAGCTTTTCTCGAAGAGACAGAATACGTGTTGCAGATTGGTTTGCACATGCAGTCTGTATCTTCGCCCACGCATCTGCTGAAGTTAGAGCAGTAGAAACAATATGCATAGAGGACACACTCGTGGAAGCAATCAATGCTGCCAACACTAGCTGATCCTGACAGACCCAATGATCATAGTCAGGGTTTGAAACTTCTTTATCATCCTTCCTCAAAACTGGTGGAGGACGGGGATAGGATCCATCAACATACCCTAGGAGTGAAACTTCTTTATCATCCTTCCTCAAAACTGGTGGAGGACGGGGATAGGATCCATCAACATACCCTAGGAGTTTATGCCCACGTAGGACAGGAACAATCTGAGCTCTCCATGTCAAATAATTCTGTTGAGTCATTTTTAGAGGAAACTGAGAGCCATTAATTGAAATCAAAACCTTACCAGAAATATGTGTAAGGTTGGAGGTATTTGACGCATAAGCCATTTAAAGAACAATAGGTTTTAGGCAAACAAATAAACTGAGAGTAATGACCGAAGAAGAAAATGCAAAAACCAATAGGTTTTGGCTCTGATACCATAAAACGATTTGAGTGGAATTAATTTTCTATTATTTCTCAAATCTATAAATACAGCAATTTTCTATAACAACATAACAACTACAGCTGTACAAGATAAACACAATTTCGAAATATAAACAGTTATAAAAATAAGAGATAAAATATGTTGTTAGCTCAATAAGTACAGGCATGATACAATATGGCATCATCAAGCTAAAATATAATAATAAAAAAAGAAAGAAAAAGAAAAAGCTTGAGACGTCAGTATTGCAAATAGGCCTGAAAATCCAAGTTATTGAAAGTTGGCTTAAAAAAACAAAAAAAAAGAAGTTGAGGATGCACAGTACAGTCAAGAAGTTTAAAACCATGCACTGATTTATTGAACTGACATGCAAAGCAAAAAGTCAACGACATGATGGACAAGACTTGCACAGAATAGTTTCAACCAAAGTAATAAAATAAAGAAGAAG
This sequence comes from Jatropha curcas, assembly GCF_014843425.1. Next base: position 1,326,628 of record NW_023590999.1, read on the forward strand.
CACTTACTTGTTTAAATCTGACCGAAGCAATGGAGTTGGCGAGATTTGCACAAGAAATAATCTTAATTTCTTGACCGTTATTGAAGACGGAAAAGATTAAATTCTAATTGCTCAGAGATTTGAGGTGAAAAAAAAATTGCTCAGAGATTTGAGGTGAAAAAATCGAGGCACAATGGTTTTTTTTATAGAAGATTTGTCCAGCTCCGAAATTAATAATGATTTAAATCTTCAACTTTAAATTCGAGAAAGATTTAAATTCTCAACTCTAAATTTGACAAGAATTTAAATTCTCAATTCCAAATTCGACAAAGATTTCAATTATCAATTTTAAAATCATATGATTTAATTTCTTGAAGGATAAAAAATTAAAAAAATAGAAAATTCTAATTATAAAAAATTTTAGAGTTTCACTGTTTGGGCTAAAAAATTTTATTAGCCTATTAAATTGGAGTTAATTTTTTGTTAACTTAAAATTTCAAGTTAAAAAAAAGGCTCATTAAATTAGGCCATGCAAAAAAAAAAAGGGGGCATGAGTTAAAATTTTAAAAAAAAAAATTAATCTTCTTCAAATTTTTGAGATCCGTCCAAACAAGTTCATGAACATGTCTCGAGGGATATCTGTAGACACTTAATTTTATTAAATTAATTTAATTATTAACTTAATTATTTAATTAGGTAATTAAATTACTGATTAATTAAATTAAATAACATATTTTAATAATCAATCAAAATATTTAAATGGTTATTAAAAAAAATTACTGGATAAATATTATTTACTGCATAAATAAATAATGTAGTAAAGTCTAATAAAAATTGGCCATGGACCAATTAAATTAAATCTTAACGAATAAGTCCGGCGTTTACATAAGCTAACTGATGGAACAATAGCTAATGAGAACTTACCAAGTGGACCAATCAAATTACATACTTGGCAAGAGGACTCTCTCAAATCTCTATAAATAGGAATCTCTCTTCACATACAGGATACACACACATATAGAGAGAAAGAAAGAAAAGAAGCCTAAAAGCTCCGTCAAAAAGCTCTCTCTCAAGTCCAAAGAATCAAAATTCTTTCAATTTCAATTCAAGATCAAGTCTATCGACCCTTGAATCGTGCAGAGTTCATTCTACAAAGTTCGTTTTACATCAATTTAATGTCGAGTCCCTTCGACCATTGGATCGTACTCAAGATCAAGTCATTTCAACCCTTGAACTGTGTCCTTAACAACAAAGAGAAGAATCAGAGGATAATCTTCCTTGTAATAGGAGATTTTGCATTAGATATTGTATCCACTTATTATCATAAATTCAATTTGTATTTTTTGTTTTTTAATTTTCAGAAATAAATTTTACGCATACAATTATTATCTGTCTATTTTGTAGCTTCATTCCTTCATCCAAAAATTATAGTTCCAATTTTTTTTTTGTGTATCCTAAAATAATAGTCTTACCTATATTTTTATTATAATTTTTTTTTACACTTTTCCACGATACCCTTATATAATAATCCACATGAATAATTAATATTGATTGATTTGCTTGATATACCCTGGAAGAAAGTTGTTAAAATAATTAATTCTAAAACTTTAATATACTAACCATTCGTCTTGTTTTGAAACTCTCAAAGAAGCATTATTGCATGACATTTGGGATTTAAGGTTTCGATATTAAATCTGATTTTGGTGTGTCAAAATATAATTCTTAGAATTCTGCATTAATAAATATAGATATGTAATTCTAATGTGCACTAATACATTTAAATATATCACTTAATTAAATATTATTTCTTTGTGAAAGAGAGATAAAAAGAGAGATGCATTGTACATTAGTTGTTAATTTCCTTAATTTGATACTTAGTCAGGCTATTATGACTAAGCTGTTCGTAAACAATTCGAAACTTGATTCGATAAAAGTTAGCTCGATTCGAGTTTATTTTTAAACAAACTTGAATTAAAGAAACTCGGCTTATTAAAGCTGACGAGCTGGCTCAGTTTTTTAGGCCCATGAAACCATATTTTTTTATGAAATTACATGGTTTTGAATTGGATTTTTCATTAAAATTATTATACCATATAGCCAAATTTCACTAATATAAAATTGATTACTATATATATATATATATATTTGGTTTACAACCTTAATTAATCAACCAACTAGAAATTAAAAAAAAAAAAAAAAAATTATAGTTTCAAAAAGAAAAAAGGCATACAAATTTGCATCTGCTAACAACAAACAAAATACCTTCTCACTGGAGTTTGAAGAAAGCCATGAGAGGATCATATACGTCTTGCTTAGCATTTCCAGCCATAACATAATCTGCATGAGCATAATCTTCTCTATACTGAATTACAAGCTTATCTCCATCATGACCCTTCAGGCTATCCAGCAAATGCTGTACGTCTTTCACATCAGAAAGAGCATCTGCCCCTCCATAGCTGAGGAAGAGAGGAAGCTCATTTGGAATGCTTGTCATCTTGTACACTGGAGGTTTGGGCTGTCCATAATGTTTCATCTTGTACACTGGAGTTGTGGGCTGGTCCATAATGTTCTCTATTCTCATTTCTCCATCATTGTAATTCGTAACATGCTATCGGCCTTCTCTAACACTGTCCAGAATATTTGATATATCAAATTCCTAAGTTCATTTTCAACTCGCAAAGTTCTAAAATTTTATATTCTAGAATTAGAATTTCAACTTCAATCTTTAAATTTGTAAATTAATGTGAAAACGAACTGAACATAATCGATTCAAAGTAAATCGAGTTTTCCAATAAAACAGTGCTTCAGAAAGAACATGAATTGAGTTGGTTGAACCCGAGGTAGAGCAATGTATGCTCACTTGAGCTCAGCCCAGGATTATACGCCCCTGTTTATCATTTCGCATCCGTGTGGCAATATTATGATATGGTTATTGGCAATATTATAATATGGTATTACTTGAGCACTTGTAATGCAAAATTTAGAAAGTGCATACTCTGAGACAGATGAATCATGTTCTTTGTTGCTGTTGACTGAGGCTCATGATCCAGGAATATATCTACAATGGTGGAATTCAGGCAGCAATTCTGTCCTGTATATACCAATAATGCAAAATATATATATTAGTAATGCAAAAAAATCAAGTCTTTTGTGCTAATAATTAATAATAGAATCCTGTATAATACCTGTAAAAGCAGTGAACAAGTTGGTGCAGTCAACACCTGGTTTTTTACAGACATCCTTAAGAAGAAACTTTACCACAGCTTCCCTGTTCAATGATTCACAAGTTTGCAATTTGCAAAGGTGAAAAAGATAAAGGGTCAATGAGTTTTTTCTCATTATGTTATAAAATTATTATCACCGCACAGTTTCCATAACTGAGATTAATATGCTATGCAGATGATCAATGATACAGTAGAGATAAGAGAGTGGAGTTGCATAGTTCAGTACCCTCGGGGATCAAATTCGTAGAGGCCTAACTGGTACAAAGTCTGTTAAAGAAGGATAATTAGATTATCAGAGAAATGCAATTTCAATTAGACATAGATTGAAGCAAACATTAGTCACCTCAGCAAAAAAATTGTCAGCGGCAAAAAAATTTGTCAGCGATAATTCTGCGACGTGGAGAGGCAACTGTCTGACCAACATAAGCAATTGGGCAAAGTAAGACAGCTGATCTCAACATGTTCAATAGCTCACTTCGTGAAAAAGCAGCCAACGCGATCAAAGTTCCCTATACAAGAATTCGAAAAGCTTTGAGTATGGAAATTAATTCTGTTGATGTTAAAAAATTATCTTTGAACCAGTAGAGACAGCAAAAAATACCAGTGAATGCCCAACATAGTGCAGCTTTTGTCCTGTTTGATCATGAACATACTTAAATGTAGCAGGAAGATCATAAGCTACTAATTCGTCCCACGACCAATCCCAGTAGGCCTAAAAAATGTCAATTTCATTAACTCTCCTATACAAATTTGATAAAAAGATGGAAATAAGATTAGGAGTGAAAATTACTGGATCAGTTGGAGCAAGTGATATATGGCCGCGGCTATATTTAGTTCCACGAGTGTTGGCAATCCATACGTCATAACCATTATCAGCTAAAAGAAATGCTAAAGATTGCTTTGGAGGTAATAGCAGCCAAGTTGCTCCATCCTAATCCTACCATCAAAACGCAACTTATTACATCTAAAATGAAATTTTAAATAATAAACACTAACATCACAAATAAATTACTCACCAGTAATAGCCCGTGCTGCAACAGAATAGGCGGTCTTTTTTCCGGAGACTCACCAGACTGCCCAACTGGGATTCTCTGCATACTAAGAATAAAACCATCTTGTGTTGTAACCTGAAAAGCATAGAAACTTATCATAGTGCATTTTATAATGACTTTCAATACGGAAAATTTGTTGGCACAAGAGAAAGAAAGTACCATATGTTCTTGACAGACATAGTTATGTCTCTCAACCATTGATTTGCAAATGCCATCAGCGCCTTTTGGGACTAATGCTGCTATTCCTTGACTTTTAGCAGAAAACAGCTTTGCTCTATTTCCAGCTGCTGATCCACAGAAAAGTATATATATAATTATTGTTACAAAGTTTTTGGCCATGTATATACTATTTTGTTGTTGTTTTTCTTTGCAAAAAACTTTGAATGGTCTAAAAAATATTTATAGGGACAGAAATCACAAACAGGAACTTTGAATGGTCTAAAAAAAATTTATAGGGACAGAAATCACAGACAAATTTATAGGGACAGAAATCACAGACAGGAACAGAAAAGGTTATCCACATGAAATATTGAAAATAATTTTGTGGACAGCAAAGGATCTTGTGGGGCCAATCATATAGAATTCATCAAATATAATTATTCCTTATTATAACAAAGAATTCACAGGACAAAACATGTGGATAAAGAAAATGATATTTCTGTCAGTTACATTTGTCTTGATCAATAGTAGCTGAATAAATAAAGCCAAATAGATGCCTAGAGAATTAAAGCCTACCATCTTCTGTTCAAACACATTCTAATCATACTAGATAGTGTTCAAATAGGCAGGTTTCAAGGAAGAGGAAATATAGCAATTTATGTGTTAAAAGTCAATGAAATGAGACTGCATTGTGAAAATTACTATGAAGCACATGAGATTACAATAATATGCTGCGACGAGATGAGTCTACAATAAAACCATTAGTAAAGTCAAAATTCAGAACCTTTTGTACAGTTTCTTGGGTATGCCGTTTTGGAGAATCTTACAAGGAGAAAACAGAGGGAAGTAATTGCATTACAAGATTTGTTCATTTTTATCAATTCTAGTCTAATAAGCAGTGTAGCTGGGACTAAATCTTACAAGTAAAACTCATTATGTCAAAGTCAGAAATTTCAGAACCTTTTTTTGTGTAACCCAGTTTTCCATCTGCTGGTATAGCCGTTATTTGTCGCATCGAGAATATTAACGAAGGACGAAAACAGAGGGATAGTGTAATCCTGCCCTTACAAGATTTGTCATTTCTTATCATCTCTTAGTGTAACTAATTAAGACAGTGTAGCTGACTAAAACCAGAGTTGCTGCCGTCTTACTCACTCTCTCTCTCTCTCTCATCTCCTTGCTTTTATTTTGTTTTTTCCCCTTTTTTTCGCTGGCGTTTAGATAACCTCTTACAGGTTATCGGAGTCTGTGTATTAGAATACTCATCAATGGCAATTAATTTTACATCACCTCCTTATGAGTAGTACGTTTTTCACTCGGTCAGCCAGGCGAGCTTCCAGGAGGTTCCTCAGCAATGACTAATATCAATTCCAGGTTCAGACGCCTGAAGAGCAGGTAAGCTGCTGGAAGCAACGCCATCAAATGCTATACGACCAGCCACTCTGTCATAAGCCCTCAGCTTTAAAAAATACACTTAGGATATAACCTCTAAAGTCCAGTCTGAAAATGTAACAGGTACCAGCATTTACCAACTCAGTGTTTTGAGTAATCCATTTATCAACTTTTACCATTTGAACAATCAGTTTATGAAACATATCCCATACAAGTCGAGACACCCGCTGACAGCACAATGCGGGCTCCGGAAAGAAAAGAAAACAGCACTTGATCAGGCACCTCGAGCGCAATTTCTTTCAATTGGAAGCTTAAAGAAATGCTCATGAGTAGGATCCATACACATGAATTCCTTGGCATTAGGTATGCCAACAGATATCATACATGAAGGCATAATTTATTCAGTGGTCTGAACAAACTAGTTATCTTTAACATGTATACTTTTAGGCTATCCACGCATCAAACGAGCTGCACATCTTGAGTATCAGAAAAGAGGCATCCCTTCGCCTCCACAAACCAAGGAAGCCCAGAGTAGCAATACAATCATTTGGAACTGTTTGTCATTGTCATAACCGGAGGCAGTCAACCTGGCCAATAGGTCGTATTCTTCGCTATTCACTCTTCATTGTTTGTAATCTACATTGCCCAACGGTTCCTCTTTTAATCACTGTACCAAAAAAATCCCAGAATCAAAGCTCAAAAAGCCCATACATTTAAATGTATTCCCTCCAGACAGTTTTCATTCTTAAATATTTAATTCATTTTGTACTGGTAGCCATTCTTTGTTAGATGAGAAAACATTTTTCACCACACTTCTATAACATTCAGGACACGGTATGTGCTCCGAAAACACCATTACATACTTTCTCATTACAACTAAGTCGTAGCTACCAGTGGAGCTTGTCTATGGAATTCCCGGTATGCACTTACTCTGAGAATTGCATGAGACTCAGCGTTATTCTTTCAGTTGCTGTTGACCATGAGGGTCCAGATGGCTTAAGAAACGCCACCAAATTTGTGACCTGTCCAGACCAGCAGTTGAGTCCTATAGGATATGGACAATGAATTGTTAAGTCCAGAAATGAATGATAAACATGTCCAATGGAAGTGCCTAATTCACGAACTTGAGAACCATCTTGTCAGACAGGGCCGCGGTTAATCGTGCCAACAGCAGTCAAAAAAATGCGACTCGCCAGTCCACACGTGGTGTGCGTTGCAGGACTATCTGCGATCTCAGTGTTTACTGGCATCTCTGCTTCCAATAGTGAGCAAGAAAGGATCTTCACATTTAAATCCCTTATCACTCGAGTAACCAAGTAAAGTAGAATGACAGATTATCAAATTTATCTCAACTCTTCCTCTTTGGAACTATAACCTCAGAACCTTCTGTTAAACTGAAAACTAAATAAATAAAATTATATTCAAGGTGTGCCGCCGTAATTTTGCGGTCACCAATTTAAGTAATTTGCGACGAATATTGTCCTCTATTCTCTTGAAACTGTAACGAAACACCCGATAGAGAACAAGCCAATGTTTAGATGATCCCTCTCTGGGCATCCTTTGTTATCATTTTTATGTACTTGCAGCCATTCAACGACATGCCTCATAGATAAAAGTTTTTGCACATGTGAATCAGCTGGTCTCGGGGAAAAATGAAAGGAAAGATTTGGAAATATTTACCATCCGATTGATCAAATTCGCAACACCTTAAACCCAGAATGATTTCCTGCCACCATTTTGCACAAAATTAAAGCGATATATTTATACCACACATAGACGACAACCACAAAAGAGTCGCTTGTCCAGGGAGTGTCATCCAATTATGTTACATCATAGAAACAGAAAGAGATTAGTATTTAACCATGGCAACGCTAAGATGTCAGAACAGCCAACTTTCTGCAACTCGGTCGCGATATTCATCCTACCCCATAATTAGGCAAAACTGGTTCCTAGGTTAAGGCAGGCTGATTCTCATCACGTCCGACAAACTGCTTCTCTGGAAAAGGACAGCCTTCACGAGCAAGTCAGAGTTCCTCCTAAAGAATAAATCTTTAAATTTTAGCATTCTTTCACTATGCAAAAAAGTGCTCTTACACAGCAAAATGAAGGCAGGGCCAGAATGAGTACCAAAATACCATGTGAATGGCCCAACATAGGCTGTAGCTGCTGTCTCCTGTTTGATTCGTGAACAATTATTGAAAACATAGTAGGAAGACTTCAACACAAGCAGCCAATTCATATCCCATGACCAAATTCGCAGAAAGCCTGAAAAACCACGACCAACATCCTAAAAAAAAAGTTAAAAATAAAAATCAAAAAGGACTGAAGGTAACTAACATTCATAGAAGACAGAGGAATAACGTAACTGGTCCTCTGGACTAAGTGATGCTCAATCGAATGCTAAGATTGAGTTCTCTTCGCCCATTGGGCAAAGCCATACATTCAAAACCGTTATCTCGCCAGGAGGAAACGCCACGACCATCCATTGCCCCTGGAGGTAATACACAGATCCACGCTCGACTGCATCCCTGTCACCCCCACTCTTTGTCACTCTGCTATATCCGATCTCCTATGAAGTTCTCAACACTAAATTACTCACCACACCACATCCAAAATCACCCTACCCTATTAGCTTATCCCATGCTCGCCTACAACAGAACTGGGCCGTCTTGTTTCCTGGAGTCCACCAAGATGAAGGCCCTAGAATCTCTGTAAGCAGAAGAATAAAAATCCATTCTTGTGTAATCACCTAATTAACAATCCAAAGTTCCACCCAAAACTTATTAATAAGCCCAGTATCTTGATCAGATAAGCTTCACAAACTGACTATTAACTTTAACGCACCTTCCATCTACTTGCCTCACGCTTCATTCCACGAGCCCATAGCCTTGCGTTTCCACAGTGTTTTTACAAATCCTATAACTGAGAGTCAATGACGAAGGAAATGCAAAAACCAATAAGGTTTTGGCTCTGGATACCCATAAAACGATTTGCAGTGGTACATTAATTCTATTACTTTCTCCAACCTATAAATTACAGCAGTTTCCGTATAAAACAAACATAAACAAACTGCAGCCTGTACAAGATAAACCACAATTCTCCAAGATTATAAAACAGTTACAAAAATAAGTGACTAAAAACAATTACCGTTGTTAGCTGTTAGCTCAATTATAGGCACAGTAATTCCCGAAAGCTAAGTACAGGGCATGATACAATATGGACCATCAAGCTAAAATGATAATAATAAAAAAAGAAAGGAAAAAAGAAAAAGCTTTGAAACGTCAGTTATTGCAAATAGGCTTGAAAATCCAAGTTATTGAAAGTTGGCTTGGAAAAAAAAAAAAAAGGAAGGTTGAGGACTGCAGATACAGTCAAGAGTTTTAAAACCATGCACTTCGATTTATTTGAACTGACATGCCAAAGCAAAAATGTCAAACGACATGATGCGACAAGACCTTGCCTACAGAATAGGTTTCAACCCAAGTAATAACAAGACTACAAGCAAGAACCAGCACTTACAACCTTGTTTAATTTCTGACCGAAGCAATGGAGTAGGCGAGATATTGCACAAAAGAAATAAATTCTATAATTATTGACCGTTATTGAAGACGGAAAACAGACTTACAATTCTAACCGGTTGCTCAGAGATTTGAGGTGATAAAAAAAAAATATCGAGGCAATGGTTTTTTTTATAGAAAGAATTTGTCCAAACTGCGAAATTAATAAGTTGATTTAAAATCTTCAATTTAAGATTCGAGAAAGATTTAAACTCTCAATTTCTTAAATTTTGACAAGATATTTTAATATTCTCAATTCCAAATTCGACAAAGATGCATTCAATTTCATCAATTATTACAAATCAATCCAATGTGATGTTAATCTTCTTGAACGGACAAAAACATTAAAAAAAATAGAAAATCTCCTAATTTTATAAAAAATCTTAGAGTTTCACCATGTTTGGCTGAAAAAGGATCAATTTTATTAGCCCTATTCAAATTGCGAGTTTGCTAAATTTTATTGTTAACTTTAAAAATTCTTCAAGTTAAAAAAAAGGCTCACTAAACTAGGCCATGCCAAAAAAATAAAAAATAAACAAAAATAACAAAAAAAATTCATGCCATAAAAAAAGGGCATTGAGTTAAAATTAAAAAAAAACTAATTAATCTTCTTCAAAATTTTTGAGATCCTGTCCATAACAAGTTCACGAACATGTCTCGTAGGGGGTATATGTTAACCACTTTAATTTTACTTAAATTAACTTTAATTATTTATTAGGGTTCAATTAAAATTACAGATTAATTCAAAATTAAATAACTTATTTAATAAATCGATCAAAATATTTAAATGGTTATTTAAAATGAAAATTCATTAGACTAAATATTATCTTACCTGCCCATAAATAAATAAAATGTAGTTAAAGCTAATAAAAAATTGGCCAATGGAACCAAATTAATTTCAACATTCTTACACGAAACAAGTTCGGCGTTTAACATAAGGCTAACTGATGGAAAACAAAGCTAATGAGAGTCCTTACCACGTGGACCAATCAAATCTACAATCACTTTGGCAAGGGACTCTCTGCATAACAATCCTCATATAAATCAGGAAATCTTTTTCCTTTTCACATAGACAGGAATACACACACAATTATAGAGGAGAAGAAAGAAAAGAAGCCTAAAAAGCTGCCGTCAAGCTGCAAGCCTACACAAAGCTCTCTCTCAAGTCCCAAAGAATCAACAAAAACATTCTTTCAAATTCCAATTTTCAAGATTAGTCTATCAGACCCTGAAATCGTCCAGAGTTCATTCTACAAATTCGTTTTACATTCAATTAATGTCAAGTCCCTTCGACCGGTTGAATCGTACTCAAAGATCAAGTCATTATCGACCCTTGAACTGTCACTGGCAATAATACAATTTCAATGTCGCATTAACAACAAAGAGAAAGAAATCAGATTATTGTTATCCACTTTATTTATCATAAACTTCAACTTTGCTATTTTTTGTTTTTATATTTTTCAGGAAATAAATTTTCGCATACAAATTGCCTTTATCTGTCTATTTTTGTAGCTTTCTATTCCTTCATCAAAAATGTATAGTTTCCAATTTTTTTTTTGTGTATTCCTAAAATCTAATGTCTTACCTATATTTTTATTATAATTTTTTTTTTTCACTTTTCCACTAGATACTGTTACATAATAATCCAACCATCGAATAATTAAATATTGCTTAATTTGCAGAATACCCTGGAAGAAAGTTTGTTAAAATAATTAATTCTAAAACTATTATATACTAAAACCATTCGTCTTGTTTTGAAACTCTCAAAGAAGCATTATTGACATGACATTTGGGATTTTAAGGTTTTCGATATTAAATTGATTTTTGGTGTGTGTCAAATATCAATTCTAGAATTCTGCATTAATAATATAGATATGTAATTCAATGCGCACTACATACACATTTAAATATATCCACCTAACTTAAATATTATTTCTTTGTGAAAAAGAGATAAAAAGAGAGATGCATCTTGGGAACATTATTTCTTTTTGAAAAGAGAGATAAAAGGAGGATGCATTGCTAACATTAGTTGTTAAATTTCCTTAATTTGATATTAACTCCGAGGCTATTTACGGACTAAACAATTTCCAGACTTGATTTGATAAAAGTTAACTCAATTCGAGTTTATTTTTTTAAACCAACTTGAACTAAAGAAAATTCGGGCTCATGTAAAGCTGACGAAGCTAGCTCAGTTTTTTTTAGGCCCATGAAAACCATATTTTTTTATGAAATTACATGGTCTTGAATTTGGATTTTTCATTAAAATTATTATACCATATAGCCAAAATTTCACTAATATAAAATTGATTACTGTATATATTATATATATTTGGTTTACAACCTTTAATTAATCAAACCTACTAGAAATTAACAAAAAAAAAAAAAAAAAGTATAGTTTCAAAAAGAAAAAAAGGCGTACAAATTTGCATGCTCGCTATACATACCAAACAAAATACCTCATGGAGTTTGACAGGAAAGCCAGAGAGGGATCATATACGTCTTTGCTAGCATTTCCAGCCATAACATAATCTGCATGAGGCCATAATCTTTCTATACTGAAATTTACAAAGCTTATCTCCATCAACTGACCCTTCAGGCTATATCCAGCAAATGCTGTACGTCCTTTTCACATCAGAAAGAGCATCTGCCCCTCCATAGGCTTGAGGAAGAGAGGGAAAGAAAAGGGGCCTTTTTCCCTAATTTTTTTTTGGGTGGAATTTTATTTGCTTGCATCTTGTAAACTGGAGGTATGTGGCTGTCCATAATGTTTCCTATTTCTCATTCTCTCATTGTAAATCGCTACATTGGCTATCGTTCCTTCTCTAATCTACTGTCAGAATAATTTGAATCAAATTCCAAGTTTCTTTTCAAGTCGAAAGTTCTAAAATTTTCATATCTAGAAATTAGAATTTCAACTTCAACTTAAATTTGTAATAGTAATTGAAACGAACTGGAAACACTAATCGATGTTCAAGTATATCCGCAGTTATTCCCAATAAAACATGCCTTAGGCATGGTGAAAAACAGAATTGATTGAGTTGAAACACGAGTAGAGCAATGTATCAACCTGGACTTCAGCCAGATAACCCCCCGTTACCATTTTCCTTCTGTTTGGCAAATATTATATATATGTATTACTTGGAGCACTTGTAATGCAAAATTTAGAAAGCTGCATTACTCTGAGACAGAATGAATTCATGTTCTTTGTTGCTGTGACTGAGGCTTCATGATCCAGGGAATATATCTACAATGGTGGAAATTCAGCAGCACATTCTGTTCCTGCCTATATACCAATAACTGCAAAAATACTATATATTAGTAAATGCAAAAAGAAAATCAAGGTCTTTTGTGCTTAATAATTAATTAATAGAAACTCTGTATAATGACCTGTAAAAATGCAGTCAAAACAAGTTTTGGTGCAAGTCAACACCTTGGTTTTTTACAGATACATGTCCTTAAGATAAACTTTACCACAGCTATCCCCTGATTCAATCGATTCACTAAGGTATTTGCAGATTTATGCAAAGGTGAAAAGATAAAGGGTCAATGATGTTTTTTCTTCAATATATGTTATAAAAACATCTATTACTCACCCGCACCAATTTCCATAACGAAGATTATATCTATGCAGATGATCCAATGATTAACAGTAGAGATAGAGAGTTGGAGTTGCATAGTTAGTACCCTCGCGGGGATCAATTCGTAGAGCGCTAACCGGTATAAAGTTCTGTTAAAAGAAGGATAATTAGATTATCAGAGAAAATGCAATTTCAATTAGACATAGATTGAAGCAAAAACATTAGTCACCTCAGCAAACAAAAATTTCAGCGGCATTTCTTGCAAAGTGGAGGACGGTCATACTGACCAAACATAAGCAAATGGGCAAATGTAAGGACAAAGCTGCTATCTCAACATGTTCAAATAGCTTTCACTTCGGGCGTAGCTGAAAAAGCAGCCAACGCGATCAAAGTTCCTATAACAAGAGAATTTCGAAAGCTCTTGAGTATGGAAATTAATTTCTGTTGATGTTTAAAAATTATTTTGCACCATTAGAGACCGCTCAAAACAATAGCCAGTGATAATGCCCAACATAGTGCAAGCTTTTTGTCCCTGTTTGATCATTGAACATACCTTAAATAGCAGGAAAGATCCATAATAGCTACTAATTCGTCCACGACCATCCCAGTAGGCTAAAAAACGGTCAATTTTTCATTACTCTCCTATACAAATTTGATAAAAGATGGAAACTAAGGAATTAGGAGTGAACAATTACTGGATATGTTGGAGCAAGTGATAAGCCACGCTTATATTTAGCTTCCACGGAGTGTTAGCAATCCATTACATTCATCAACCATTCTTATCAGCTAAAGAAATGCTAAAGAATTGCCTTTTGGATGGTAATAGCAGCCAAGTTACTCCCATCCTACCATCAAAAAACGCAACTTATTTAATATAAAATGAAATTTTTAAATTAATTTAAAACGAACTAACATCACAAATAAATTACTCACACATTCCAATAGCCCGTTGCTGCAACAGAATAGGCGGTCTTTTTTCCGGAGACTCACCGGACTGCTCCCACAACTGGATTCTCTGTCAATACTAAGTAATAAAAACACCATCTTGTGCTTTAACCTGCAAAAGCATTAGAAACTTATTCCTACTGCGATTTTATTAATGGACTTTCAATACGAAAAATTTGTTTGGCCCACCCAAGAGAAAGAAAGTGACCGTGATGTTCTTCAACAGAACATTAGTCTATGTCTCTCAACCACTTGATTTGCCAAATTGCCATGCAGTGCCTTTTGGGACTAATGCCTGTATTCTTTGACTTTTAGCAGTAAACAGCTTCTTGCTCTATTTTCCAGCTGCTGTGGACCCACAGAAAAGTATAAATATAATATTATTCGTTTACCAAAAGTTTCTTGGTCCATGTCAGATATTACTATTTTGTTGTTGTTTTCTTTTGCAAAAAACTCTTGTACAGGTCTAAAAAAATTTATTAGGGGACAGAAGATCACCACGACCAGGAACAGAAAAGAGGGTATCCACATGAAATATTGAAAATAATTTTTGTCAACAACTAAGGGTCTTTGTCGGGGCAATCAACATAGAATTCATCAAATTATTAATTATTTCCCTTTCTATAACAAAAGAATCCCACATGGACAAAACATGTGCGATAATAAAGAAATATTTATACTTTCTGTCAGTTACATTTTCGTCTTGACTCATAGTAGCTGGAATACAATTAAAGCCCAAATAGCATGCCTTAGAGCACATTAAAGCCTACCATCTTTTCTGTCTCAAACACATTCTCTAATCAATACCTAGATAGTGTTGCAAATAAGCAGGTTCTCAAGAAGAGGAAACCTCATGAGTGCAATTTATGTGGTTAAAAGTCAATGAAATGAGACTGCATTGTGAAAATTACTATGATCCATTGAGTATACAATAAGTATGCTGCCGACTGAGATGAGTCTACAATTAAAACCATTAGGCTAAAAGATAATTCAGAGACCCTTTTGTGTACCAGTTTCTTGGGTATGCCGTTTTGGAGAATCCTTAACAAGGAGGACAAACAGACGGGAAGTCAATTCCCATTACAAGATGTTGTTCATTTTTAATCAATTCTAGGTCTATAACGCCATGTGTAGCTGGGACCTAAACGCCAGGGAGTTGCTGCCCGTTTACCCTCTCTCCTCTCTCTCGTCCTCTTCTCTCTCTCTCATCTTCCTTGCTTATTTTTTTTTCCCCTTTTTTTCGCTGGTTTAGTAACCCTTACAGGTTTATCGGGGAGTTCTGTTAATTAAAATCATCATCAATGCAACTTTAATCTACATCCCTCCTTATTTGTAGTACGTTTCACTCGGTCAGCCATGGGCGACCTTCCAGGGAGGTTCCTCAGATAATATCAATCAGGTTCCAGCGATCTGAAAGCCAGCTCTAGCCTTGGCTGGACAAGACGCATTCAAATGATATACAACTCACCACTCTGTCAATCTAGCCTTCGGCCTTTAAAGATAGTTAGTATAAATTCTCAAAAGGCAGTCTGGAAAATGAAGACCATTTACCAATGTCTGGTAATTCCATTTATTTTTACATGACAAAAATCGAAGTTTATGACATATCATACAAGCGTAGAACCCTCTGACAGCCACAGGGGCATGCGGAAAGAAGAGAAACGGGCAATGAAGACTTCGAGCAATTTTCTTCAATGAAGCTTACAGTAATGCCTATGCAGAGATCATTATATGACTTTCCTTGGCATTGGTAAGCCAACAGAATAAATCTACTATGAGCATAATTTTCTAGTGGTCCGCACACCA
Organism: Jatropha curcas; assembly: GCF_014843425.1. Next base: position 1,342,320 of record NW_023590999.1, read on the forward strand.
CTGAGCTCTTATAAGATCGTGGTCTTTTAGCGGCTATCCAGCAACGAGAAATGCCACATCTTTTCGGTAATTCAGAAAGAGCATCCTTCGCTCCACAAACCAAGGAAGAGAGGCAACATCCATTTGCGCAATCGTTTTGTTCATGTCTCATAAGACGGAGGAGTTCAATTGTTGCCCATAGTGTTTCTTGTCTTCTCATCCTTTCATTGTTGTAATCATACATCGCCAATCGGTTCCTCTTTGTTAATCACTGTCCAACAATAAGTCCAGAATCCAAAGTTAAAAGCCCACTACATAATGTATTCTTCAGGCAGTTTTCATTTTATAATATTTAATTCATTTTGTATCTTGAAGCATTCTTGTAGATGAGAACATTCTCCAGTCGCACGGAGGATAGCAGATACGGATTCCCACTTTTACCCGCGTCGGGATACAGACTACGCTGTAGGTGGGCGCCCACGCCGTCGTCTAGGCGAGCGATCGCCATTCTCAACGCGATCTCACCCGTTCGTACAACATCACTTTATATTAACATCAGGACAAAGGATGCAATTAAAAAACATTACTATTTCTTTAAACTAGTTAGCTAGTGGAGCTTTGTTAGGAATATTGCCACTTACTCTGGAGAATTTGATGAGAATTCAGGTTTTTGTTGCCTGTTGAACATTGCAACGTCCCATGGCTTAAGAAAGCACTAAAAATTTGGACCTGTCCAGACAGCAGTTGGGTCATCCTATAGATATGGCAAATTGTAGGTCAGAAATGAAGAATAAACGATGTTCCAAATGGGAAGTTTGCTGAATTCAGCGAACTGAGAACATTTTTTGTGGTGACCTGTGAAAGCAGTAACAAAAATCGTTGCAGGGTCCACACCTGCGCTTGTGTTGCAGGACATCTTTGATTAGTTGGTCCTTACTGGCATCTCTTTGTTTCCCCATAGGGAGCAAAAAGGACTCACTTTAAAATTATATTTGTAAACAAAAAAATGAATTTTGGATAGATTATCAAAAATTTAATTTTCAATTTCTCTTGGAATATAATTTTTTAAAAAGGGGAACTTTCTGTTAAAAAAAATACTGAAAATCTTCCTTCTTCTTTTTTTCCCTTTCCTTTTCTTCCGTTTTTTGTTTTGTTTGTTTTTAGAGAGGAATTTTATTTTTTTTTTTCCTTTTTTCTTTTTTTTTCT
>NW_023590999.1:1344005-1373738 GCF_014843425.1 Jatropha curcas
GCTGTGCTTTAGTTCTATTTCTTGCTTTAGAATTTCTAAATTTTATTTTCAGTTTGTTAGAAAACCAATTCACCCCCCCCTCTTGGTTGCTTGCCATATATATCGGACCAACCAGTCAATGAGTCCCTTGGTAGCTGAATTGGTAAATCTATTTAGTTACTAAAACTCGCCTTCTGAATTCTTGAATAGAGAAAATCTTAAAAAGGAAATTGAAAGTGAGGTTCTAGTATTATATATGGGAATGAACTCATATTTTTGGAATTTTGTTCTCTGACCAAATTATTAGGAGGATGTGTTCTAACATGGATAATGGAATTTAAGGTCAATCTGGTTTTTTGTCAGTCATTTGCAGTTGGAGTGCATTTTGACCTAAGAGAACCAGGTAGGAGATATGGATTTGGTTGTATTGGCGTCCTTTACCCATATTTTCGTGATGCTTATATTTTCTGCACTAACTTTGTGAACAATGTCGAAAGAACAGATAAACTATATCATCGTAGAAATGAAATGAATTCAACCCCCAATACTTGTATTGATGATTTTTTTGATGTGTGGGGTATTGAATTTCATGCGGTCCATTTTCCTTCTTCTCTTTTGGATTTTTACTTATATATTGCTTGTATGTAGATTATGTTTCTAATGGGTGGAAAGCTAAAGCCACCTAGAACTGATCGATCTAAAGCTGTTGTAGATTTTATCAAGTCAAACATTTTTAGCAGATTTGGAATTCCAAGAGCTTTAATTAGTGACAGAGGCACTCATTTTTGTAATAGAGCTGTAGAGGCATTATTAAAGAAATATGGTGTTTTTCATAAAGTGTCTACAGCTTATCATCCTCAAACTAGTGGGCAGGCTGAGGTATCTAACAAAGAGGTGAAGTCTATCCTAGAGAAGATAGTGAAGCCAAATAGAAAGGATTGGAGCCTTAAACTTGATGATGCTTTATGGGCTTATAGGACAACCTATAAGACACCTATAGGGATGTCCCCTTACAGGCTTGTTTTTGGTAAGATGTGTCACCTTCCAGTTGAGATAGAACATAAGGCTTATTGGGCTGTTAGACATTGTAATTTTGTGTAAATTTGGAGCCTAGATATGCTAAGTGTGGAAGGAAGTCTACAATTGCAACGAATTAAGAGGAAATTCGGCTTGACGCTTATGAGAATTCTAGGATCATAAGGGAAAGACAAACAGCATTTCATGACTAAACTTCATATTAAGGAAGCAGTTTGTGCTTGGGCAGAAATTTATTTGTATAATTCTAGATTGAAAATTTAATGTCAGGTAAGTTACGTTTCGTTGGATTGGACCGTTTATTGTTACTAATGTTATTGTTCTTATGTTGTTGTTGAAAATTCAAAGTTTAGGAACTTAACAACGGTGTTTCAAAGTTCACGCGTTCAAAGACTCAAGCCATTTTATGAGGGGTTTAGAGCATTCTTGGAGAAATCAATTGAGTAGTGATCCAATTTATTTGGATTGAAGAAGCTTTGCTATGACTTTGTCGAGCTAACGACGATAAGCAAAAGCGTTGCTTGGGAGGCAACCCTTGGTGGCTAGCTGCCACAATAAGATTTGTTTTATTCTTCCTCTGATTTTATTTTGTTTCCTGTCAAAATTTTATTTATTTATTTGTTCGTTTATTTATTTATTGGGGACAATAAATGAACTAAGTGTGGGGAAGGGAATTAGAGTTTGAAAGCTGAGATTTGGTGCTAAAATTCATTTTAAATGACAAATTAAGTGGCTGGATGGGTCAAATTTAAAGTCAAATTTAAAGAATTTTATCTTGATTTCGAGCAACTCCTTTGGAGAAATTGAAGACTTTTCTTGATTTTGTTTAGAAAAAGTTAAATGGCGTAGCTGGTTTCTTCTTGTGCATCTAAGAATAACTGTGAATTTATTGATTCTTCTTTGGTGCATAAGGTTTGAGGCTTGACTTAATACTGGAGAATACTAATGAATTGCATGAAACATCATCTCATAAGCCATTGGCTTTTAGAATTCTTGTTATAAAACTGCTTAGGCATGGAGAGCGAGGCTGTGTGTGTGGTTCTGAAAAAACAAAAAAAGAGAAAAACAAAAAGAAACAGTAATTAAATAAAAGACCTTGAGCAGTTGGGCTACTCGTGCTTTAAATAAAGACTTGAGCAGTTGAGTTACTCCGTTGTCCGGTAATGGATAAAGAGTAGTGTTAGTCTAGCCACTTGAGTTTGTTCCTTTCTAAGTAGCCAGGTACGGGTATCACCAATATGCGTCCTCGCGCCGAATGGATAATGGCAAACTCAGGCATTCAATAAATGCTCAAGCAACTAAAAATAAAAAAATAAATTAAAAAAAAAGTTTAGCTGATTGAATTTTGTGTGGTTGCGATGAATTTTAGTGACCTGGTAGATTATCAAATAATTCTTCAAGCAAAGGTTTAATTGATATGAAACTTAAATTGCATGCTTTAAATCACAATATTCGAGCCTTGTCTTTTATGTCAGAAAGAATTTTAATCAATTCTTTATTCTCTATGGACTTCAGATATGCTTATTCAATTTAACTTTACTTTGTAATTAAGATAGTTTTACTTAAAATGTTCTTTTAAGGATTGTGAAGAGTTGGATGAATTTTCTTTTGGACCATGTTGATAAGTTGAGTTATGCTTGAGGACAAGCATGGATTAAGTGTGGGGAATTTGATATAAGTGTGGGGATATTTGATATGATGCATAAATTGTCACTTTTTATTCTTAATATTTTTGGTATTTTTGAGCTTGTTTTCGAAGCTTAAAAATCCAGTTGTTGCAACATTTTTATCAATGTAGAATGATCTAAGTTATCTTTTTTGAATAATACCTTTTAATGAGGAATTTTCAGCATTTTTAATATTTTGACCACTGTTTGCTTCTTCAGGCATAACTGAATGTACTAAGAATGTTATAAAATGCACTTGATTTGCTGATTCGTTGGGAACAGATTAGAAAGGAGCTCTTACAAAATTTCTGAAGTGGAGGCAAAATTCATTTCTCAGCCCTTGAAATTCATCAAAAAGAAGCTCTGAATCTAGAAACACAAATGTCATAAATGAGAACATGCACTTGAACGGTGTTTATTGGTTTAAGACTATATCGGGAGCTTCAAAGCCAAGAATTAGGCTCAGCCCAGGCCCATTTGAATCTTAGAGATGGCCCATACAGTTGCTGTTTTGAAGACCAACTAAATGAAGTGAGGTCGTTTTGATTGTCAAAAAGCCATAAATAAGGATCACGTTGTTGAGCAGGAAATATCGCTTCAAACCTTGATCTGGTTTTTTTAGCGGGTGTATTGTTCTGGCTGTGGTGTCCATTTGACGAGCCTTGTTTCGTTTAGAAAAGCTGAGAAGGAGAATCTACAGTAGTTTGTGAAGAAGTCAGAATCAGATTCGAAAAGGAAGTTACTGCAAAATGGGTAGCAGAATATCAGAACAATAAGATTTCTGTTGACTGTTTTTTTCCAAGTGATTGGCAGATTCTTTGCGGTCTTTGAGGAGGCGCTATATATAGTTGCCACCATTCGTGCAGCAACAGAGGGCACGTTTTTTCTTCCACATAGTACCTCCCCACCATCTATTTTGAAGAGTTTGTTTCGTCTTTCTTTGTTTTTAGTGATTGAAAGGCATGAATATGAGTGACTAATTTCTTAGTTCAGTTCAAGGCATTAATTTCCATATGTTAATTGTTGAGACTGTTTCTTTATTTAAATATTGTTCTTTGAATTCTTGTTTCTTTTTATAATTAAGGTGTTAATTCTATTGGTGATTTGCTAAAAGGCCTATTAGTGAATATTGGTAGGATTAAGTTATTTCATCTTCATAATCCGTAATTGTTTGAAGACTGTGAGTGTTACGTTAGCAATTAGTTTTAACTGATTATGTTCAAGTTTTCGGTCAATATCTAAAGAAAACAATAGAGTTGAATTAAATAATTTTGCATTTTTAAAATTTATGTTTCCAAAATTTAACCCTTGCTTCCTGTCCTTACTGCTTTATTAGATTGAAAAGGAATTGCTTAATACCTGCTCTTAAATAATTAAGAGTTAAATAAGGTGCTGGGCTCAAATTAACTGTAATAGAAGTCAGAGAATCTATCATGCTTGTTGGTAAGTTTCAGTTTAAGTATTCAAAGGCGGTAATTCATTCAGAAAATTTATCTGTGATTTCATTTATACATTGAATTATAAAAATGCGCTTGATGAATGTTTCATTAGGATTGAGCTTCAATTGGAAGTTTATAGTCAGTTTATTTTGAATTCTCTAAGTGATTTTCAAAAGCCAACCCCTTCTTTTTTTTCTCTTTACAAAATATCACAACATTTAAGATTTCTGTCTCTAAGGTTCGACCTGAATTTACCACTTATGCAATTAAAATTCAGTAATTAATTTTCGGTGGAATCGACAACCATCAAGTTTCTTTTATGTAATCTTTTTTTTGTTACTTAATTAACTTATTTATTTATTTTAAATTTACAACTTACAACAATAGAGAAACAAATACTTGAATAAACTCATTAATTGACCAATATTAGATCCTAGCATGATTAACTTGTAATTTTCATTTATTGACTTAGCTTTTTTTTTTTTTGGTCCATCAAAATCAAATTTAATTAAATTATAGCTTTTTCAGGGTTATTTTTGAAATTCAAATTAGTAATTTTTTAATATAATTTATTTTATTTACCGGTTTTTTTTTGGAAGTTTTTTTAAAAAATTTTTTTGTTCTTAATAAAAATTTGTTATTTTATATTTTCTTTTTTATTATTAGATTAATTTGTAACCATTATTACTTTAATTGAGTAAGGACTTATATCTTCCTTGCAATAAAATAGATGCCTCCTGATTTAAGATTTTTTTAATTTTCTATTTATTTTCTTTCTATATTTTATAATGGGGGTGTTTTGACCGTCGGAAAAAAAGTTTTTGATGAAATTGGAAAACAACTAGACAAACATACTATTTTTAATCTTGTGTCATTTTTTGGGTTTCAAGAGCTTTATGTGTATGTTCAGTTATATTCATTTCTCTAATGGCCACTGGGTAACGTAAATACTATCACTATACGCCAAAAATGATTATCATATTAAGTTTTTATTACATCATCTTTCTCATTTTCTTTTTCTCTTTACCCTACAGTAAAACAATTATATTATCCTTCCCTACTCTTAGCTATCACTATAGCCAAAATGATTATCATTATTAATTTATATCATCTTCTCATTTTTTTTTCTTTTACCTACCAGTAAAAAAAATTATTATTATTCTTCCTTATAGCTGTATATAGATATTGATTTGGAATTGAGGGCAAGGGTTGGAGATTGAGAAATAATTTAATTTTCTTTTTGAGCACCTATTAGGATTTTAAGAATTTGCATTTATAAATTTGGGACTAAATGATTAGATATAGAGATTTGATTGAATTTTATTTTGAGACCACTTCATTATATAAAAAGAAAATCAAGTATATAAGAAATAGCATTGCATGTAGCTTATACGGTAAAAGTCTAATACAAATTAACTAATTTTATTTATTTCAATCTAAAAAAAAAACTTATGCTTTAATATTACATAGATAAATGATTAAAAGAGTAAAAAAAAATGAAAATATGATGAGCACTATCAACGTGCAATGCACACCATAAAAAAGACCAGTATATGTAAAAGTAGAAATGGGTGAGAACATTGCGATTGTCAAAAATTGTCTTACTCAATTTACGAATTGATAATTTTAATTGGTCATATTAATTTTTTGTTTAAATCTAAATTATATTGGATAAATTAAGAAATTATACTATATAGTTGTTAGGAATCTCACATCCCACATCGACTAAATATCAAATTCACAAAGAGTATATAAGTGTCACGACCCGATTCCATGGGCCGGATCGACACTAGGGCCCAGGTAAGCTTAAGGCCCCCGAGGCCCGTAGTAAGCCTAAACACTAGAATCTATTATCTTGGTATAAATTTCAACATTCAGCCCATATGATCAGCCATATTGATTATGAAAAATAAACGCTCAATTATTTTATTATTCTTAGCCCAGTGTTATCTTCTACAAATTCCATAGTTTCGGGGCCCATTTTTAACACATACATTACATTTCTAATATGGCTCATAGAATTGACTTCATCTATTGTTAATACACGACTAAATATATGTAAATTCTACAACTGCGGAGGTCCACTAACTCTTTTGCGTGGTACATAGCTTTGTATACCACATTATCTTACATAGATAAAAACAACTTGTCGGAACTTAGGAAAAATTCCTCTATTGCCTGCGGCGAAGGAACATAGCCTAAATCGATTAGAAAAAACTTAACTTCCTGAAAAGATTAAACAACACATGTGAGTTTCGAAGGCAGTAATAATTATTGCACAACACACGCAGTCATTACAAATGTGTAAACAATATCAATTCTAGTTCATCGCTAGTTGTATGCTCACGCGCCAGTCACACAAATGGCACATCACCAGCACTTCACAATCATAACATCTTCATATAATCACATCACGTTGGAAATTAGTCTGTGGCGTCACCCGAAACCCCGATGAGCGCTTCTCCCACATGGCCCATCCTTCATACGTGTCGCACCAGGAGCCGATCCCTCATACCTTGGCTCGACCGCGTCTATCCTCACTTGACCAGCACTCCTCATTAGTTTTTCCATTCCTCCTCTTTTCTTTTCCATACCAACAGGATGGCAACTTCCCGGTCGATCTCCCATTTCCAAAATCTATAGAATGCGACTCAGGGGGCCGCTCCCACAATCAGGCAGGCCAGCCCTGCGGGCTCGATCAATCTGATTATCAGGTGCGCGCGCCCATTGAAGAGGCCGACCTAGTGGGGTTTTCGCGTATAGTAGCAAATCTGCAACCGAATAAGGTTAGCCGAGCCGGGCGCCGATTCTCCATTTACCTGGGCCGACGGGTCCCAACGCCTCACAAACCATGGTGACCACTTCCTCCAACCTTCCACAAGCAAACAAAGCATAGCATTATCACAACACAATTAAATCAAACATTGCAGATTAGAGGCAAAACCATAATGATCAACGCGTTTGAACATCGATAAGTGCAAGACGACAATTGAGACTTGCGATACTCAAGAGTGCAATAAGTAACATACAAATATTCAAACAATAATCCAATGCATAGAATATCAGAATAATGGAATCATAAGGTTACAGTAATAATGAGAGATAATAGAGTGACTTGAATTAAGTAAATAATACTGATGAATATGTTAAAATCAACTAGACCTTTCATTAACTATGTACTTTATACGTGTATGAATATAATTAGATATAGCCTCTCTTAATTATGAAGTGTTAATATAAAAAATCAGTCTAAGTCTCTAGCGAAATCGTTCCTGCGACGCAGCACCCTCCCTAAAAAATTGACCTATCTACCTGCCCTCAAACTATCACAATATATATATATGACTATATCCAATCAATGCAACACAGGGCCCATCCGTCGGGCAATCACTCATCAATTTAAAAGTCCCATCCTCCTTCCAAACAAACACTAGTTCAACACTCACCCATAATGTACAACCAATTCATGTCCCAATGATAATAGCAATCATTTTTACTTCATTTATTGACTATTAATACCTTTTTTTTTTGTTACCCAAACAAATGGAAAGCCTTTCATACATAATAATCGAATAAAACTTATATCAAGTTATTTCCAACTTACTTTCATTATTGATAGGTTATCGTAGTGCTCTACATAATATAGAGTACTCTTTTATAAACCCAGCTGTCATTTCTTCATTCTTGCTAAAGGATAACAACCACATATTTTATACCTTTTATTTAAATTTAAATTAGCCTCTAAGAAACAAAGCTTCAATTAAAACTAAAATTTAACGAATACCTCTACTAAGAAATCCAATTTACCGAACCCAAAAAAAAATACACCAACTGACTAATCTTAACAAGAATTTAGACTCTACTACTTCAAAATTTCCATATCAAGCAATAATCTATATAACATGATTGAAATAGCTGCTGCCACTACCAAAAGTTTCTCCATTCTCATCAAAATCTAGTCGATTAGAACCTCTCATCCACAACAAGTTATGCAAGGCACATTTATTTCCGAACAATATAGATTGGGTTCCAAGCAAAAAATCCCTGATTTTCTGCTAACGTAGATCGCTGCCATTATATCAAAAGAACTTGAGCTATCTGCAATTAAACTCATTCACATCACTATGCTGGCTTAAACCCTACCACCCAAGGAACTTTTAATTTATAACTTCGTTTGCATTTATCACCGCAATTAATTGTTCAAGCTAATTAGTTTTAACATGACATTTCTGCCATTTCAGAAAGTTTCTCATTCTTTCGCCCCCATTTCAGCTTCTTTAGGTTAATTGAAATGATTCAAAGAAAATCAAGCATGGCTAACTGGCCTGCTACTATCAATCAAAGCGGAATTTTGCTCTGACTTTTTTCTGATGATAACTTTTTAATAGAAGGGGGGAAAAAATTTTTACCCTTAAAACCCATTGTCTATATGCGGAATTCAGTTTATAAATCAAGCCTAAAATAGAACTCAAGCTCTCTAATATTTCTACACTGAGCATAATAGTTAATTTTAGGGATTTAAACTCTTATCCCAACTGATTTAATCCAACTTGATTTATGCATGAAATTCTAGACCCTTGCTCAAAGAATTCACTAAATGTATTAAAGAAGGGTGAAATTTGACTTACCCAACTGAAAAACGCACTGAAAGACTGAGATTTTCCAATTAAAGTGACCGGAAGTGAACTTCAAAGTCAAAACCCAATGCTGCCAGCGACAGCTTGACTGGAGGAGACAACAATGGAGGATCAGCGGCGATCGCAAGCCATGATCGCACATTTACTAGCTTGTTGCGCTAGCCGGAAAGGGAAGAGAGCGAGGTATAGGAACTTCGCTGTCGACGAGACGAAGCTGGAGTCGACCGAAGAGGGCTGCAGTCGCCGGAAGATCGAGGAGTGGGTTGCGACGCGATTTCCCGATCGAGTCTCCTGCGGTTGCTGCATTAGCCATAAACGAAAAGAGAAAGAGAGGAAGAGAGGCCAGTGCTGCGGTGAGGCGGCGGCGTGGCAAGGATGCGCGGCGAGGAGGCGCTAGTTCTGGTGATCGGAAAAACGAGAGAGGAGAGGCAGCGAGGTCGCGCCGAAGAAGAAGAGAAAGAAAAAAAGAAAGAAGAAAGGCGGTTTCTAGCAAATTCTAGGCCATTCCGGCGGTTTCTAGTAAATTTCTAGTTCCATTCCGGTTCGCATTTCTAAACGGTTTGGTCTGTTTAGTTGATCTCTGTCTCATTTGTTTGTGATTTTCAAGTTTTTCACTCGGTTTTTGGATTATTCGTGTGGTCCTCGACAAATTAAACTGATTTTCAGGCCTGGTTCAATTTATTTTAACTGTTTAGTTCAGTTCCGTAATATTTTCTTTATTTTCTTGATAATAATAATAAACATATTAATAGTAACAATATTTGGTTTTTAGGATAATTAATTTATATATATATTCATAATATGTTAAATTTTGAGGTTTCGTATTATTTCTCAAAAATTTTAATTGTTTACGAATCAAAATTTCTTTTCGACATTTTATTTGGGCTTGGGCCCAGCTCGTGAAACTTTTGGGCTCAAATTAGAATTGTTCACTGTTTACGGCCCATACCGTCGTTCACTGTTTACGGCCCATACCGTCAAAAATTCAGATTTTTGATTTAATAAAATTCTAAAGTTTTGAAAATAAAATTACGGATTGTTTCAATAAGAGTGGCAAACTGACTAGTTAATTGGTTAGTACTGATCTTTTAAATTACTTGGCCCAAATTCAAGTAAGCCTGTATTAGGATTGCCGAAACCACTCCTACTTTATGGATGGATTGATTGATAAAAATATCTTTAAGGGCTTCTTTGAATAAACTATCAATTTACCTTAACAAAGATAAATTATCTTTTGCTTTGATTGACTAAAAAATAAAGTAAGAAATTATTATTTTTAAGAAATCTTTAATTTGATTAGATATATTGTTTCCTATTTAAATCCAAAATCCTATTCTATTAAAAAAATAAATTTTATCAAAAATTCCTTATTATTTTTAAGAAATCTTTAATTTGATTAGATATATTGTTTCCTATTTAAATCCAAAATCCTATTCTATTAAAAAAATAAATTTTATCAAAACTTATTAACAATGTTACTATTTTTTGCATATGGTAAAATTATAATAAATATTATTAAGAGTACATATTCATTTTTCAAATTTCATTTTATGATAGTACAGTAAAATTTTTCATGATGGTTCAATTTAAGAGGATGTCAAGGAAATTAAAATATTTGATTATATGAAACTTTTTTTCTAAACGGAAAACTAATATTTTCTATTAATTAATAAAGAGTCAATTTCTAGATATTCTTACTATATAATTAAAAGATTTTCAATTTATATTTAAATTAAAAAATTTTTAATTAATACAAAATTTTTCAATTAGGTTTAGACAACATAATTTTTGTGCACTATATGCAGAATTTTCATACAACACAAACAATTCTCCATATTATTCACTCTTCGTCAAATCACATCGAAAATACTGTTTATTATTAACGAATTTACTCTTTATATTATATAAGTTTTCTTTGTACAATGATAAAATTTTTTGGCCTAAACTTTTCTATATAAATATGAGTGTATTCTGTAAAATTTTTGCTGACAACGATCATAATATTTTGCAGTATTTTTATTTACATTGATCCTAAAAATTACTCTCTAACTCTAAATAAGGGAGAAAATGCACATTTATATAAATCTTATTTCTGCTTGATGTTAGAAATAATAACTTTAAAATAAGATTTGTATAACATATGAGGAAGTATCATATAATCACATTTACAACTATATTGGTTACAACCAAGTCCAAACAAACAATGGAAAGGAAAAGGAGAAAGGGAGTTAAGTTATTTTGTTAAGGTTTTTTTTTTTTTTTGTCAGCAAATAAAATTTTATTTTATTAAATAAATATATCCAGGAAAAACTTAGCAAAATCAACGAACAATACCTACGCTAATGGACCCTTAAATACACCTAAACCTATTTGAAAACATTAAGTGAAAAAATCTGAAAAACCTCAAAAAAAAAAAAAAAAGAAATACAAATTTCTCTTGAGATACGAAAAAATAAATTTAAAACCAAAACTGAATCAAATCAAAGTACCCATGAAAGTCAAAAATTAATTATGACCCGATCCTCGTATATCCAAACTAAATAACCATTGCTCTTATCCTCTGATTAAAGCTACCTAACTGAAACATAATTTTAACCATGCCAAAAAAGGTTCTACATAAATTACTCCTTTATCTAGGTTATTTCTACGAATACCTACAAATACTTGCCATCAAAAATCAAGAATCAACAATAGTCCTATCAAATCCCGTGCGACGAGATAAGATGATAAAGATTTATTCTTTTGGGTTTAAATTTTATATATGAAGTTTCTTTAAACACGTGATAGGAAATGCTTATTCCTTGGGGGTCTTAAAATTTTATAATATGAAAGTTTCCTTTAAACCAACGTGCTTAGGGAAAATGCTTTATTTTCTTTTTTAACAGGATTCTATTTGGCGTGAACATTCGAAAATTAATTAAGGTCAGGGAATTTTGAAACACGATAGTTATAAACACCAAAAAAAAAATGGGCCTACCAAAGCCTTTTAATATTTAAATGATTCCCCTCTATATTATGATTCCTCGTGAAGCCATTTTGAAACCACATTTATATTATGATTTTGTGATTGCTTAGGTTAAAGCTAAAACAGAAAGCTGCCAATTCCCTTTCATTTTTTATTTTATTATATCTGTTCCATTTCCATTCTCATTTCTTCGTAATTACTAATTACTCTAGTCATTGTTTTGGCCCTTATGAGTTGGGCCACAATGACAAATTATAACGGAATGCAAAAAGATTTGAGGCATTATACGAATACCCGTAGTTTGATATTAAATGCAAGTTAATTTTTTATTTTCATTTTATTTGTTTAAAGGCTTAAAGAGACGAATTTCTAATACACATCTAATAACTGTTGGGCCAGGCTTTCCTAGGGCGAACCCATTTCTGTGGAATTTATTAAAAGCCCCTTCTTGAGGAGGATCCCAACATTTTGGAATTACGGGCAACACGACTTGAAAAACATTACTCTTTGACACTAACAAAGGATACATAATCCAATCATTTTGTTAACGTTAGTAACTAATAGCATTAGTAAAATATTTTTTATTTCGGCTTATCAAAATTCTAATACCACGATTTTAATTATGATAAAAAGAATGATGTTGTTTGTTTTACAGAGTGATGTTTGACAAGTTTAATCTTATTTATTATCTAATTTTTTATCCCTACCAATCCTATCTATAGTATATATTCAATGGGAATGGAGAGGAGAATATTATAGTTGACAAAAATGCCATTTACTGATTCTGTAGAATGATAAAAATAACTTTACGACTTAATGAGGATTGGTTATATTAGTTTCTTATCTAAATCTAAATTCTATTGGCTAGTAAAATAAACTAATTATCATTACAAGATATTATAGTTATATGTTTTAATTTAGTAAGTTGATTGTGGAGCGAGAAACTTACTTTCATTAAAATTTATTGAATAGAATATTATCTATACATAAATAAATTAATATTATATGTGATATATTTTATATATATATATATATAAATTTGAACAAAAATTATATTATATGTGAATATATTTTATGAATATATATATATATAAATTTGAACAAATATAATAAATTTTAACTTATTTTGAAAAGGTAAAAAAATTATAATAAATCAAATACAACTTAATGATAATATTTGATATTAATTATAATTATAAATATTAATAATCGCGATAGTAATTTCCAATACCTTATATTTTCTTTATTATATATATTATAAATATTAATAAACGCGATATTAGTAAATTTCAATACTTTATATTTTTCTTTGATTTTGTCAACATATCGTCATTATTTTCATTGTATTTTTTTTTTATATTTATATTTCTGCGAAACTATAAATTACAGTAACAAAATAAACAAATAATTTTTAGTCTGCTAACTATCATTATTTATGCTTATAATTTTTTATAAATATTGATTTAACTATTTTTTTCTAATCAATTTTATTTTTTATTAATCTTTTAAAGTGTCAATTAGTATAATTCATGCTTATAATATTCTTTTATTTGATTAATTTTTCTACTTTTGCAATATATTGTATGTTGAAAAACTAACTCGCGGATATGTATAATGAGTATACATGCGATATGTATAATGAGTATACATGCAATGCACGTTCATAAAAGCTAGTAAAATTAAAAACTATGAACATATTGTTTCAAAAAAAGAATAGTGACAAAAATCAAATAAATTTATAAAATGAAAGAATGAAATAATAAAAATTTTAGTTAATTTAATACAAAATTATTGGATTAATTAATAGGTTAATTAGATATTTTTAAAATTGAAGAATTTTATTTATAAATCTTATATATCATTCTTATATTTCTAGACCTTGTCTATTTATTACATTTTGGATACATATGAAAGACCCTATTTATGTGAAAACTATTGTCTTCAAACTTGTATGTTGTCTTTGCCGTAGCCAATTTCTTTTTTATTTATGTGAAAAACTACATTTTGAATACTTAACCAATTTCTAGACCTTGTATGACAAATGTCATATATGAGATTTCAAATTTAACAAAATGTCAAAAAAGAATAAAAATTAAGATAATAATAATTTTGGTAAAAAAATTTAAATAACACCAAAAGTAACCTTACAAGAAAGGAACGGCAAAAAGGAAACACTAAAGAAAAGAAAACGCGAAAATATTCTGTTTTATAGTGCCTTAACAAAAAATAAAAGGGCATATGAGAGAAACGCCAATGGTCTAACGGCGACGGCAACGGTATATAGAATCTAGAATCATACCTTGTCTTTTTAAACTTTAAATAACATTAATGGCGGTTACAATTTTCCCGCGAGTATTAAGTTGCTGATACGCTTATACAAAAATGAAATCACAGAAGAGAAACGACAGAATAAAAAACAAAAATAATTATTGACAACAAGAAACAGCAGCTGAAATTTATTTATACAAAAATGAAATCACAGAAGAGAAACGACAGAATAAAAAACAAAAATAATTATTGACAACAAGAAACAGCAGCTGAAATTTATAATCAAAAAATGAAAATCAACAAACATTGTGAACCAAAAAACTCAACCGCGGAAAAGCAGAAAGAATAAGAAAATATAATAGCGCTGAATAAGTTTCATTTTGTTAAAGACAACACAAAAAGAGAGGAAATGGAAAAAAAAGGAAACACTTAAAAAAAGAGGAAACATTGATATATTCTGTTTTATAGCGCCTTAACTAAAAAAAAAAAAAAAGTACACAATAGTAATTGAATAACATAAATCGTATTAATTTAAACTTAAAGGTCAAACAGACAATTTTTAAAATAAATTTCTAACATTTAGTAGAATATCTCATCTCTATTTCGATTTGAACAGGCCCGAGCTTGTTTGAGCCCAATAAACACCGTTAGATTAGGGCCTTAATAGCAGGCGACTATGCGCATGGCAAAAATCAAGTTTATTAAAATAAAGAGGACAATTACAGTATGACCCTTGTGATTTGCGAATATAATTAGTCCGTCTCTATTTTTTAAAAAATAGACTAAAATATCTTTATAGTTTACTTCTGTTAAACTATAAGGTCCTTTTTTGTCCAATTTTTTCATATTTTCCATTAATTATCTTATAAAATGACGAAAATGCCTTTTTTTGTTTTTAAAAATACAAGGATAGACTAGTTGTATTTTTGAAATCATAGTAACTGCACTGTAATTTTTCTAGTATAATATTTTAGTATATCTTATTTGACCTCTGTATTTTCTTATTGACTTAACGAAAAATATGCGAAAGTTTGACAAAATGACCTAATAGCATAACAGAAGCAAAATATAGGGACAAATTAATATATTTTAAAAAAGATAGGGAAGAACTAGTTGTATTTCATAAATCACAGGAATTAGACTGTAATTTTTTCTAAAATAGAAGATGAAAAATATTAAAATGAAACACAATAATAATAAAAAAATCTTAAAAAAAAATTTTAAATTGTTTTGGTCAAGTTTGATGAAATAAATAATTTAAATAAGTTAAAAAAAATTGAAAAATTGACTTTGTAGATAGAGAATGGTAATTTTGTGGAATTTGGTATAGTAATGTCCAATTCCATGGAATTGAATTCCTAAAATTGAAATCTACATTTTTTTTTCTATTCCAAACACAAAAATATGAATTTTTAAATGAATTTTTCCAAATTTTATGTAATTCATTTATTCCAGACGAGGTTACATCACTAAAAAAAAATAAGAAATAAGAAATAAGAAATAGAAAGATGGTTTCCATTTCTGTTATATCATTATTTCATTGACATAATTCAATTTATTACACGCACAACAGTTTATTTTTGGTACATTCCAGAGTAAAAAATAAAACCAAGATGGAAAACTCACCCTTTTTCTCTTTTTTTTTTTTTTTTTTTTTTTTTTTTTTTTTTTTTTTTTTTTTTTTTTGTTTGGGGAAAGTAAATAAATGAGAAGCAAAACTCACTCCTATCTTACTAATCTGCATGCAACAAAGTTAGTACTCTGTGAATATTACAAACACCTTGATCTTGAGAGAAGACTGTAGAACATTAAGATGGTATGAATGGAATCAGTCAAGGTCTACTTTTCTTCTCATAACTTCCTCCCGAAAAGGCGATCAGTCATGCAAGTCTCGTGCAGTTTTACTCCCTTTGGAAATTTCCAGTCAAAATGAAAGAGCAAGTGGCAAGGAAAATTTCCATAAATTGAATGACATACCTAATGTAATTCCAGGGCATATTCTTTTGCCCACCAAATGGAAGAAATTCAAAATGACTTCCCAGGATAATCGGATTTGAACTATCAATAAATCTCTCGGGGATTGAATTCTCAGGTGTCACTCCAAATCTTTATGATCTCGGCCTAGGTCCCATACATTAACCAAGACACTCGATGTATCAGGAACTAACATCCAGTATCACAACTAGATCTTTTGCTTGACAAACCCTGGAAGTATGGAAAGTACAGGGATTAATCCTCAAGTTTCTTTAATAATTAAACTGTCACCATGTTAATTCCTTTGAAGTTTTGCCTCCTCCAAGTATCCTTTTCACAAAGACACTGCGCAAGTTCTTCTTGGTCTTTTTCATTATTCCCGTTCCTTCATCAAACTCTGCCATTGCCCGATTCTGTAGTTATTGAATGTGTCAACTGCCACCCACAAAAACATCCTGCAATGGAGAAGTAAAGAAATTACAGTAAACTTGAAAATCACAATAAGAGCCAGAATATAACACTTCTTAAAAGAAGATGAGTAATTTATGTAAACAATGTTGGACGCTTAATTGTGACGTGTCGAACGGAAAATCAAAGATTTCCACTTTGTGTGAAGGTCCAGAGGAACATCAACAAGAATTGTCTGCTTTTCCTCCCATCCGCCATCCTCTGAAAACCACGACTGCTTAGTTGCTTTATGCTCTTGTAAATATCTCAAGGATCATCTGTTTCGTTGATTGCAATTCAAAAACTCTAGACTCTTCCCTCTTGACTGAAGCGAAGCCATTTTGAGATGAAGGAAACACATTCAGGCTATATATTAGAAGGCCTAATGTTAAAAATAATACCATCGGATACATCTTAACAACTTCTCGTTGATTTTTGCTTTTATGACCAATAGCATTTCTGCAATTATTAGAATATTTGTAACCGTAAAAAAGTATGAGTAAGGATTAACAGACTTCCTTCTTTGAACGGTAGAAGTTTTATAAAATCTGCCATTTCTCTCTCTTATTGATGAAACACTTGTACTCGGTTTTGGCGCTAAGTAATGCCAAAACGTGCAAAATTTCTCAATTGCCTCCATAATCCGTATGACGCAAAAAACCATGCCGTTACGGTTATAGATTTCACCAGCATCCGATTTGCAAGGATAAGCGCTCGCCTTCTGCAAAATGGATCCTTGGATTTTCCAGGACTTCTTTTGGCTGGCTTCCGGAAGGAAAACAAACAAGAAAGGGAAATTTCACCGGAGTTGATACCCATTACCGGTCCGTAATTCTAGGCCAACTCTGCAAAACCCGGTGATTGGAGGTCGTCGCGGTGAGCTGGAGAGGAGATTACCTAAGAAAGGTAATTCCAATGGTCCCTGGACGGGAGGGTTAGAATCATGTTTGTATAATTTCTTCGATATTGTGAAGTAAGCACCTGAAGGAAAAGGAACGAACTGAAAAGAATTGAAACTTGAGAGGATTTGCCGTTCCCATAATGAAAAAAACTGTTTGGTTATGGAGACATATTGAAGTCGGAGAAAAGCTAGATGGAGTTTGTTTCATAACTTCAGGATGGACTGGTATTATTTATAAGGGTTTAAAAATTTACGCGTAATAGGTCCTGGCGTCGCACTTATAAATCCAAAAAAATATCGTTACTAAAGGACTCCGTTTTATTTCCGAAAGATATTGTGAAAAAGTTGATTTGTCTATAATTCTCCTTTGTTTCTTTAAAATAATTATATGAAAATATTTTCTCCAATTCCGTTATTGAAAAATTCAGAAAAATAATAGTCAACGGAAAATATGTGTTCTTAGTCAATAAGAAATTAAGTGCATTCTTAAGAAAAGATGTCTTTTCCATTTTGAAGAGAGGAAATATGTTTCAGACATAGAGTAAACTTAATTATTCTATATAAAATTTCATGTTTTTTAATTTATTTGAATCCATCGATAGTCGCTTACCGACCAGTTAGCTGTGCACGCACTGAGCCACCACCATCACCACTAGCCACCGTCGGCCACCACTAGTATGGTCAACGTGACTTCCATAATTCTCTTTTTTTTTTTTTTTTGGCATTTCTGAATAATTTGCAAATGAAAATTTTTTATTATTTATTAATATTTATTGTCTTATGAATAAGAGGATTTTAACATTTTTTTACTTAAGTGTTTCAATAGTTGTAAACCAAATTAATGAAAAATAAGTCATTTAAAAATATTTGAAGATAACACATTTCCTTGAAGAAATATGTATTTCCAAAAGTAATTTATTGTTTTGAATGAAAAGAAATGAGATTGTTTTTATCTTCTTTATCAAAATTACTAGGCATGGCCTCATTGAACCGCTCGTTCCAGTTCACGGATTCGACGGTTTAAAAAGTTTTGAGGAGAGAGATGTGAACTTGAACTGGCCTTGAACCGCTCGGTTCTGGTCGATTTCGTTTCGCGAATTTCCGTGTAGTCCGATTCACCAACGGTTCTGATCACGGTTTCCTGCGATAGTATAGTATATATATATATATTTTTAAAATGCGTAATTGACATCTTTTCTGTTCGAAAATAAATATGAGTTTAAAAATATTGGTACATTTTATTTTAAATAAATTTTAGATATTCTATAGCTCATATAAGAATAAAATTAATTATTTTTACAAAATATCAAATAAGATTATCACTTTTGTTATTTTTTAATTAAATAAATTATAAGAAGAAATTTTTGAGAATAATGCTATAAAAAGAATTAATTTTTAAACTAGTAAACAATGTTGAAGAAAGGTGAAAAGAAAAAGTTAAAAATCAATATAAGTTTAGGCTAAATCATTTCTTCCTTGTTTTTACCGATTTTTAGTTTTTAGAATTTTTAACTTTTAAGAGTAAAGTTTCATTTTTTAAAAAAAAATATGTAAGTAAAGATTGATCATGTAGTAAAAATATTATTGAGATCTTTAGTGGATGTGTATAAAATAGCTAAATGATTATAAGTTGGAAATAAAAAATAAAAAAAGATTTGTCGATTTGAACCGGACTGAAACTGCGATTAAACTACTAATTCAGGGCCGACGGTAATCAGGGCCATAATAATGTGCTACTTAAAGAAATTAATTTTTAAAATATATTAATAAAATTATAGGAAAAACACAACAAGAAAATTAAAAAATAAAATTAGTCATTCCTGCATATCGTCTAATATCACCCGAGATAATGTTTGATAGATAGTCTATTATCACTTAAGGATAATTCTTGAAAATGAACAACTCATTATTTCGCTTTCTCTTCAAGATTTATAGTATTAGTTATAGATTTAGATATGTATGGGAATTGATTATATAGTACAACTAGTTGTAGAACCCAAACGATGCGCGGAGATTTAATATTAAATGATGAAATAATCTTGTTATAATAGTATTCGAAAAATAACAAAATTTGCTTTAATATAAATATTCGGAAGGATACATGTACAAATTATATCTCCTTGAGATTATGCCTAAAGAAACGTTATAATTGCGTTAAGATGTGTCTTCTTAAATATCTGCGAAATCTTTTATCAAAAGCATGGCAATGGCAAATATACTATGCATGGTATGACCGAGAGGTGTCAAATGGTTGTGGCTTATTTATTTCAGTGATGGAGTCGCGTAACATTGCGGAGTCATGATTTAGTAGTCAATAGCCGAACAACGATCCAATTAAAATATAGTGATTAAATTGCTCAACATGCAATTTAGTATCTGATGTAAAAATAGCCAAGAGACAGCGAACACAACAGCGTGTAACCCCACATGTTTATTGACACATTTATATCTGTCGAAATGAGGTGAGCTCGTTTGAGTGACATCGATTACCTCGAACGTAAACTCATGTTATTTCCGTATTAGATGAATTGTGTTCGCATCTTGATGAACCATTTTGACACTGCCTAGTATGAGCTGCGTTAAAAAATGCGCATCATACTATCTTAATTGTATTTTCGAAGTGGTAATGAAAGTTTTAGGAATTTAACAATATATTGAAGATAAGAAATTAAATAGTTTTTTATTTATGTTATAATTCATTATAAATATTACTTATTTATTTGAAAATTATGATTAGTACTTATGTCAGCTGTACTGGTACCTAAGCATAGTGGATGTCCTACTTTTTTAACAGTGTACGCGTTATCGCGTAAATTTTTGTGTATCTCTTTGTGCCATTGTTGGCCTTCAAAAATATGCTCATGATGATATGAGATTACTCTAACACCAAATTAATCAATATCAAGGTTTGTTTTTTTATTACTAAGAAAAAATGATGTATTTTCTTGAAATGTTATTTTTTTGTCTTTTCTTGTTAAAGTAAATGGATCGAGAGAAAAGGATAAGAATGAACTAATTTTTTTTTTGTCGGAAAAAAAATTGTATTTATGTTTGGAGTATAAAAGAGAAAATGAGAATGTAATAGAAAAAAAAAATCGCCAGATAGTAGAAGAATTGGAATTAGAAGGCAGATTCTTCCAATGACAATGTTTTTGTCAAAGCATAGACTCTTAAACGTGAGGAGAGTTTATTGGATTAAAATGCAATTCTTGAATAGAAAAAAAAAGATTGGGGCCTAAGCCGAGTTGTGTAAACGCTGACATCTTTTCGGGAACTGAAAAGTTAAGGAGAAAAAATAAGAAGGAACTAAATGTTTTTTTTTAGGAAAAAAACTTACGTTAAACGTTATTTTTTGATGTAAAAGAAAATAAAAATTATATTTGGCTCCTTCAAATTTATTTTTTAGTTATTTTATTTCCGTGTCTAAATGTCAAGAGAAAATTATCGAATCTTTTTGCCTCATATTCCTTTCTTATTTCAAATTAAATAGTTTTTCTTATTGCTTATTTCCTTTTTATTCCTCCTATATGACATTATTTGAAAATTATAAAACAACTATCTTCTACAGATTATTGTCATTACAACTATCTTTTTACAATTATTTCTAAAGCAAGCTGCCTCCTTATCATTGCAATTGTGAAGAGACTTTAAGGATAATTCGCGATTTATATAATTATATAGATAAGATATAGATATATATAAATTAAAAACTTTTTTAAAAATAAATTTAAAATGCTTAATTATCTAAATGTATCATCAAAAATTACTTTTAAAAAAATAGCATCCAATCAAATTGTAAAAAAAATATAGAAAATTAAAAATTAAAAATCTTCATTATGTTATTATGATTTATGTATTATTATTATTATTTTATTGAAAATCCTTCTTAAAATACTTTTAAATATCTCTAAATTTAATAAACCCATATTCTTTCACTCCCACATATTTAAGTCCACTCACTGGTTTTTTATTCAATAATAAGATAAAAAAAAAAAAGTCATTTGACTAGTTCGATAATAATAATATATTTTTAATTATTAGCAAAATGTGAAGGAATACGTTACGCATTCCCGCTGTTTACCCTATAATTGAATTGTTAGTGTTAAAGAATTTACCATCATACATAGAAACTATTTATTTGGCCATAGGAGGAAACATTAATTAATACCAAATTCTATGTTCAACGCACTATTCTATTCACAAATTCCATGAATTTTTCCCACAATCCATGTAACATTCTATTCACAATCCATGAATATTTCCAACACGCTTGACTCATTTTCCTAAATTTTTATTTTGGAAAAATGCACTAAAGATGAGCCAAACATTATAAAGTGAATAAAAATACATGTTACATAAAGCATCAATGAGATAAATGAGAGCATTTGAAATGGAAAGTTTATAGCTTAAGCTTGTACGAACTGTAGTCTCTCTAGTTAATAACGAATAATATATGTTTTCTTGTGCATTGCTTTCAAAAGAAAAAAAATTGTTTTCTTACATTATAATTTCATATTTTTTTTGATTAATATATATTTTTTGTATTATTACATTTCATATTTTTGAAGAAATTATTGTTAAAATAAAATAAAAATTAATATGATTTAATCTTTGTTATTTTTTATTTTTTTTTTTTTTTGTTTTTTTTTTTTTAAAATAAATTTTTTTTTTGTAAAATGTATGTTTTTTTTTTGTTTTTTTTTTAATTTTTTTTTTCTTTTTTTTTAAATTTTTTTTTTTTTTTTCTTTTAAAATAATTTTTTGTTCTCTGAATTCTTTCCTTTCTTTCTATCAAATCGCTAAAATAATATTCTACATGATTATACTACTATAAAACTAAAAACCGCTAAAACATAAACAAATCAAAAAACCGTAAATTTTAAAATCTAACCGCTACCTACAGGTTTACTAAACTCTATCTGCAGTTATTTGAATTAATTCTTCCAGTAAGGTTAACTTTGAAGTGTTGAAAAGACATTGATCAATATAATATATAATACAACAAATTGATATAAAAAATATATATAGCTTCTCCTTTTTGACTAGCCAAGGATTTCATACCATTGTTGCAAAAACACCATGTAAACTGAAATCCAGAAGCAGCTACTATCTGGAGAGTCTAGAATTCGATGAATGAAACTAGAACAATTCTTTTATCCAATAAATACTCAAAATAACCTAAAACGAAACTTGTCAATACCATAAAGAATTGAGAAATTTTTGTTTTTAATCTTTATTTACAAATCTCTAAGAACTAACGTGATTAATAGCTTCCCCATATAACACCTAATCTAATTATAAATATATTGAGTTAAAAAACCTGTCAAATACATCAGGTAAGCAGGAGAAAAATCTACAATAAAACTAATAAACAAAAACTACAATAAAATAATAATAATTAAATTATGAAATCAATTATAAATTCCATTAGTTTTGATATGAAAAATGAAGAATTAAATATACAATTCAATTCTATGATCTTAATTAAATAAACTAAACCGAAATATATAAAAAAAGGTATGATTTCAAAATAGAATCTCATGAATTTTTTAAAATTAACTCAAATCTTATAACAAATACAACTTCAACATTATTACGCCAAGAGTTAAATTTAAGAAATGAGAAGCAAATAAATTTTCGATTTTGAATTATTACAAATATGAAAAAATTCATTTATCACATTTTGGAAGAGTCGTGTGAAGTGAAATGAGAGCTTAATACTTATTCATTCAATTCGACAAGTCTAATACTGAATAGTCTTAATCTA
The DNA here is from genome assembly GCF_014843425.1 of Jatropha curcas. The sequence goes on from NW_023590999.1 coordinate 1,367,085, forward strand.
CCCTGTTCGATTAATAATTCAATTATAGATAATATTATTCTCAAAAAGATTAGATGTAATATTAAACAACAACATATAAGTAATTTAATTTAACTATCGAGGGTGTAAGACCGAGTGGCTTAAACCGATTGCCAACCTTTAAAGACCTTTAATACAAAACAAACTTTCAAGCACAAATAACATCAACACCAACGAACCCTTGTGTCTTTGATACATAACACTAGATAGATATAACTAATTTAATGTGGTGTGTAAACATTTAAATTCATTTCAAAATGTTTATTTTTGTCTCAAAGGAATTGAAAGTTCGCTTACTAGACAACTATGGTGTAGGAAAATTCAATATACTTGCTTTTGTGTAGATAAAAACAAAGAAACTTCACCTAATTCACGCGTTTATGAATATATTATATCAATACGAATTCATAATTTCACCTCTTTCTACACTTTAAAAACTCACTGTTAATTTGACACAATTAGCCGACTATTGATCATATTTAATATTATAACGATATATAAATCTAAAACGTAAAATAACCTAAAGTATAACTGTCAAACAATAGCTGTGTATAATCACCCTAATGATGTCTCAAATCAAAGTTTATAATTATATATAAATCCATTAACTAAGAAAATACAGCCAATCTTTGCTTTATCTACAACATATATTATCAATACGCTACAAATAAACCTCATTTCCCATCGTATCTACTTCAACATATGACCCATAATGCGATTATTTTTTTTATTTTTTTATTAAGTGAGTAGTTAAACACACACACAACAATTCCATCTGACCCTTTCTCCTTAATATCAAAATTTAATAGCACAATCTATACTACTAATATGTATTTCTGTTATTAACCAACACTCACTTCCCATAATTCACCATAAATAAAACTAACCATTCACCATCTACTGGTATATTTAGTAAAAAAATCAAAAACTTCAATGCTCAACAAATAGAAAGTAACATATATACCGCTTCATTTCTGTATATTTTGACACTTTCCTTTTTTTTTTTTTTTTTTTTCAATTAACCACTTTTTAATAATTTGCCCACTCTAAGCAATTATCTTTGCGTTTCTTCTGTATCCTTTAAACCAATAATCAAACATATCGATTTCATTTTTAACAACCAAAAACAATCTTTATCCAAGCATTCAAAAGACTCACATCAACAATAACATATAGATATAGTTTAAAATCTACAGATAACATAAATAACTCACTAATCCTATGTGAAAAATTTTATAAAAATATAATCTAGTATCACTAATTTGTAAAAAAAATGATAAGTATATAGATAAAGGTGAATATAAGCATGATTGGCTAAAATCATTAAAAATACTAAATTTTACAGTATGTTAATTTTACTCAATATTCAACTTCTTTCTCCTAGTACCATTGAATTTTTAATTTTAATTAACACTCTAATTCCAATTATTGTTAATCTTAATAAATTCAATGAAATTATAAAATTTATTAAATTTTATTTAGTGGAACCGACCATTTTATACCTTGTTTCCAAAGAACTCCATCCACCACCACTTATTATATAAATTAAAAATTAATATGATTATTTATAATATAATATTAAAATAAAAATATATTCTATTAAAATAATTATATAATATTTTTATTTTATTTCCTATGTAATTTATTACAACAATACATTCTTAAACTTAAAATTATTCTTGTAATGAATAAATCCCACCTATTTTTATAAAAATTAAACTTGAGAATATAAAGCTACATATCCCCATAATTTTTAGAAAAATGATAACCTTATATAGAAATAGAAACCAAATCTGAAAAACTAATATTTTATAATTAAAAACTAATTATGAATATTATTATTAGCTTTTATAAAATTTAAATCTAACCTAAGTATTAGTTAGGGACTTATTAAATATTGAATTGTTTATTTAATGCCTGACCATTTATAAAATTTTAATTAACATATTTTTACTAATTCTAGCTTCTCTAAATATAATACATGTGCTAGAAATACAAAGATACATGCCACATTAATTTTTTCACTCACTAATCTGCCAAACACATTCATAATTGGATAAAATAAAGTGAGCCTAAGCTTTTCCAACTTTGTTTTTGTGATTCAATTTGCTAGAAACTAACCAACGAAGGTCTGCTAGCAAAAAACATTAGGCTTCCCTTAGCTCCTATTATGCCTATATTAGAGGAAAGTGTTGCACAACAGTAAATTTTCAGCAAAATTAAATATAGAACAGTTAGAAAGCACCAGTTCTCCTAATTTGGGCTATGTCCACCCGACTAACTCACAAATAAACCTTCAACTTTTAAAAATATAAGGGTCAAAAAGACATTTTCTAACATAAATTTGCTTAAAGGTAAAAAAATATACAACGAGGATAACCCAAAAATAGTTAAAATACAGTGTTTCCCAATCAGCCCTCTCTACATTATTTCCTTTTCATTAAATACGAAAAGCGCTTAACAAGTAATAAAATGAGTTAGAACTATCATTTCCACAGTATATTATCCATATATCCAAAATTTATGTGACCATATTATTTAGTTTAAAACGGTAAAAAGAAATTATTTTAAACTAAATTCACAAATAAAAAGAAATAAAAAGAAATGCCAAGCAACAATATTTGATTAAAAGAAATCAAGATTATAACTACTACGATTTACTTCACTTAATTCTATCCTAATTTATTTTAATTCGTTAATCAATTTAATTGTTTCACAGGGAACAATTCTATAAATCACTAACAAAACTCTCCCGGTGTATGATATCTATTTTAACCCGTGTCTACTTACGCTATCTTCAAGAGTGCAATCAAACATAATAAATCATTAATTTATAGTTATTTGATATCATAACTAATCATTAACTATGAAAAACCCCATAATTCAAACATATAGCTTCCACATTCAGATTATATCTCATATAATTATTACGTTGCATATCAAGAACATTTCCGTATTAATGATAATGAAATAAATCAATCCAGGGAAATGCTGCCTGGAAGCAATTAAGTTAAAATAAATATACTTGAACCAAGAAAAAACAAATCTTAATATTATAAATGAAATAAATTTAAGCTTACATCAATCCCCTAGTATGAGAGTATAGTTCGACGAAAATTAAAAAAGACTATAATACTGATAAAATTCTAAATCAATCAGAATAATAAAGAACAAAACAAATTAAGAGTGTAGAACAAAAATATCAAACATATAATTCGGACGACTTCCTTAAATCTAACACAAGCTTAAATCACTTTGAATCTTAAGACAGAATAACGAATAGAACAAAAAAAAATTATGAAAAACTGGAGATGGTATATACAGATGAATGACTCCTCTCATTATGCTAATTTCCTGAGAAAAAAAGGACGTTCGTTTAGGAAATAAAAGTCTCATTAATAAAAAATCTTTTGATAATATAAAAACTGTTAGTTTGAATTTCTCTCAATTAGTGACTCTTCCATCGCATCAATATAATTAAACCCTTATTTGCCACTCAGAACAGTATCTCATGACCCAATGAATTAGGGTTTGTGGTTGCATTTTACTTCAAAACAAGCACTTTAAATATCCGGCGGTTAGCATGTCTGGCTGCTAAAACTAGATTCTGTACGATCATCATGGCGTGCTTAGGCACTCTAGATTAAATTTGGCTACGGGCTCCAAGCATAGGATGTTAGGCATCTAGGTCAAAAGTTCTCCATGATAAAATGCGCACGGGCCTGCTTAAGTAACCACGCCTTTGGGTTTATGCCTCTTTTGGCGGCATTGCCGTATAGCCATGCTTGGTGCTAGAGTTTTTGAGTTCACTTGATTTCCCTTTGACCCACTGGGCGTGCTGAGGTTGCATGGGCAGGTGTGCTAGGGCCTGAATGTTTCTTGCTTTATTTTGCGTTTCTTGCCAAAAACCCCTACAAATTTCCTTAAGATTCAAATAAATATGCATTCAAGAATTTACACAAAACATAAAAAAAGTAATTTAAAAATTATTAAAAATCCGTAAATAAAAAACTATATTAAAAAATACTATAAAAATAACACATCCACCCCAACCTCCTCCCCAAATAAGTAAATATCCTCACTTATTTTTTCACTCACCCTTTAGAAATGAACCCTCCTAGAAATACTCTTAAATTTTTTCATCGAAAGCAATAAGAATTGCTTTGGCACTGTAATTCTCTCGACTCCCTGCTTAGACGCTCACTGCAACTAGTAGAATTGCACTGTAAGCGTGAGGGTGCATGGCATTTATAGCCGTGCAAACCAAGAAACAAAACGAAAATAGAATACTTTTGCAAGATTATAGTTTTGGAAGTACCAACCATTTGAATTTTATCATTCTCTTTTTCCACGTTTTCTTTATGCATGCCTTCCTTTTTTTTTTTTAAATATTGTGGGCCCACCATGTTGAAGGGACTCCACTACGCTGCGAACGCGAAAGAAGCTCTTAAATTTAGTTGATTCATCTAAGGCTGTCAAGATGGTGCGTGGAGTCTAGCTCTAGGATAATCCAAGCTTTTAAAATGATTCATCCTATTAGATTTGTCTTTCTTTTGTGGTTAATTATGAATCAGATAGTAAATTCCTCGTTTGCAAGAATTTCAGGCTATTCATCTGAACTGGTTAAGTAAGGAGATGGTTCACTTGTTAGCTAGAACAACTCATTCGATGTCAACGTGGGTAATAGTTAAATAATCCTTCAATAATTTATTTGTTAAACTGTTTTTATTCTGATTGCCAATTAAATATAATTCCCTTTATTTTCTTATTTATTTTTTTAAAATTATGTCCATGCAAACCAATGCTTCCATATTTAATCGTATAGTATATTTATTTATTTACAGAGGAAGAGAGAATTTTGTAATAAACTGTATGATGGAGATATAATTTGGCATTAATTCAAAACAATTTGAATTATTTTGGTTATACATTTTTTTCAAAAGAGCAGGTATTTTCTGATCGTCGACGAGATGAAAATGTCGAAAGGTGAGAATAGATTTTTAAAAATCATATTATAAATTTGGTTTGTCCAGGACAGCGCAGTATACTGAATTGACGGAAATTTTACTTCCTAAAAACTGAAGCGTTTCATAAACTTGAACTCAACGACATGAAAAAGCCCCAAGCTCAAATTTCACAAAATAAGTTGCAACACAATGCAGTTTGATGGGCACATTAATAAGTCAATATCCAGCCAAAAAGACAAAGTAATTTCAGAAGCTACACTTGTGATTTACGGAGAAAACTGGCCTATCTACGGCCGGTGCATGGGACCCTACCCACCATACACAAGAACTTAATTTTTTTATTAAGCAAAGAAATATTTCTTTATCATAAATTATTGGAAAAAAAATAAGAATATAGATAACAATTTTTTAAAAAACTTTTTTGAATTGTTGTATACATCGATTGGATATCAGATTTAATCCATTTCAAGAAAAATTCAGCGTTAAGGGGTGAGTATCACCAACAAGCAAAAAAAAAAAAAAAGAAAAAAATATTCCCTCCAATCCCTTTTTCTTTTTTTTCTGTATTCCTTTTTTGAATGTCCCAAAATATATTTTAAATTTCTGATAATGTATTATTTTAAACAACTTGATTTTTCCTTCATAACATTAATGGTTTTTATTAAATGAAAGACTTTTTATTAATATTAAGGGCCAAAAAAAGATAAAATTGATTCTATGTGGTGACTAAAGTTGCTACATGCGTTGGTCTTTGTCAAAGCCCATGGCAAATAAAATGGAATGAAGATTGATAATTATCTAACACTTTCGTTTAAAAACAGCACAAGTATATTCCTTCACAAAAACAAAAAAAAAAAAAAAAACAACAACACCACAACTATATTACTACATTCACAAAAAAAGAGAATTGTGATCTCTTGCTGCGAACCCATGAGGTCTAACTCAAATCCATAATGCCTCGTTTAATCAATATCAAGTTCAATCCCCTATATATATGTTTATTGGCGGAGAAGACTCTTTGTCTCTAGTTTCAAACTGGAAGTAGACCTTCTACTCTCCCCACATAGACTAGAAAACCAACCAAAACACACTTGATGCAAATTATAAAAAAATTCTTTGGTATTATATTATTAGTTATATTCTGCTTTTTGGAAAGAAATTTGATAAAATCTGCAGAAAAAAAAAAATCTTATCGAAATCATTAATTTTAGAGCTAGAAAAAAGAATATTATTTCATTGACATTATCAATTTTATTACCACCCCACAACAGTTATTTTTGTACAAGGCAAATGAAAAATTAAAACCAATAAAACTACAAACTTATATTATCTGTTTCTGCATGCAAAAGATGTGGTATATTAAATTAATGACGGAATGGTGCGGAATTCAATCAAAGGGTCTTGTTTTTCATTTGATTAAAACTCCTTCCAAAATCCTCAGTGTATTCAAGTGTCTCCGAAAGTTTATTCCTTTAGGAGTTTCCAGTCAAAAATGATATAGCAAATTTGCAAGGAAAATTCTTCTAGATTAAACCCTACCGAATGCCCAATGCAGGGCAATTCTTCTCCTGCAACCAAAATGGAGGATATCTCAAAATGTTGCCCCTATAATCAAGTTTGAAACTATCAATAATCTCTTCCGGAACTGAATTTCTTCGAGGTTCACTTC
>NW_023590999.1:1374238-1481982 GCF_014843425.1 Jatropha curcas
CAACAAACTACAACACACCAAAAAAAAAAAAAAATAAGGCAAAAAAAAAGGAGAAAGATTTTTAAACCTTAAAAAATAATATTTGTGTGCGGTCTCAAAATTTTTCCTCTTCAAAAATCACAAAGAAAAACACATACTTAAAATCCTTCTGGAAAAAAGCTCTGGAGATCTGTTTTGATCCATTGTCGATCAATCTTTCTAATCTGAGGATCAGTAATTTTCCTTAACATTTGTAATCTTTTTACATACATTTTATTTTATTAACTTAAATTTTTGTGTTGTTATTAGTATTTTTTAATGGTTTTTAGGTAAGTTAAGTTTCTTTAAATATAGCTATTATTTAAGTTTCTTTAAATTATAGTATATTTATATTTGGCCATTTTATATACCCTTAAATCATAAAAATCACTTAAAAATAATTCTATAAAAATAATAATAATAAATATGCAGTTGTTCATCAGTGAACAGTAATTGTTCATCGATGAACAATAAATGTTCTTAATTTTTCCGGAAATACACTGTTCGCGCACTATTTAGATACTATTCACACACTGTTCACGTACTATTTAAGCACTGTTTATCCGAAAAAAAAAATCACACATATAAATAAAATTTGATTTTTTTAATAAATCTAAAAATGGCCAATTATGAATAGATTATAGTTTAATTAAGCTTAAAATATTAAAATGTGATTATATATATTTATTTGTATGAATTTTATTATTTTTGGTTGAATGCAAAAAATAAAATTAATTTGAGGCTATTTCTAACTAAACTAAATAGTAAAATCAAGGTTAATAATAAGGACTGTTATTAGTTCCGGCGCGTGCGCTTCCAAACAGGCCGGCGTATCCAATCCCTTAACCCAGAAATCACAATTGTTGGCCTGACCAGTCTTTATTAAAATAATTATGGACCTTAAAACAAAATTGGGTTTAAAAGAAGTCATTTTATAAAAACGGTCCCATTGCCTAAGACAATTGGGTGGCGAACTCCAAATTGTTTATAAGACCGATACTCGGCACAGGATCCAAATAAGAAATAATCTCAATCAAAAAACACAAAAAAATGTGTTTCGGGTCCCTTCGGGGGGATTATATTGGTGAAACACGCAACCAGAAAAAATCGAACAAGCAACGAACTTAGCAAGTGGGTTCTACAAGAAATAAGCATTACGGATGCTTCACAAAGAGCAAAGAAGTCGTAGGCTATTTCTAAGTGATATAGTGGTTTACTCACTTGAGCATCGCATGTGAATTGAGCAATGATAAGAGATCCAGTATACTTTCCAGAACAGCCATGGAAATAGTAAGTTCTTGAAAATGGTATTAATTCCATGAAGAAGATGGATGCAATCAATGAGTGATAATCAAGTCTGGAATCTCAGTCGAGATTTGCCTAGGGTCAAAACAGTTGGTTGTAAAATGGGTTTTCAAGACCAAACGGACAGGGCAACATTGAAAGATATAAGGCCAGACTTGTTGCTAAAAGTTACACTCAGAAGGATGGCATTGATTATAAAGAGACTTTTTCTCCAATTTCCTAAAAGGACTCTTTAAGAATTATTTTGGCTTTGATGGCTCATTATGATCTAGAGCTTCACCAAATGGATGTAAAGACATCCTTTCTTAATAGTGACTTAGAGGGGGAAGTATACATGGACCAGCCAGAGGGATCTGTGGTCAAAGGAAAGGAAAATTTGGTGTGTAAGTTAAAGAAGCCAATATATGGACTGAAGCAAGCTTCCCATCAAAAGTATCTCAAGTTCAATAATACCATCACTTCATATGGATTTATAGAAAACAGTGTTGATCGGTCTATTTATATGAAGGTCAATGGGAGCAAGTTCAACATGTTAGTCCTATATGTTGATGACATTCTTCTTGCTACTAATGATGTTGGGTTGTTACATGATATAAAGGTTTTTCTCTCTAAGAACTTTGAAATGAAAGATATAGGTGAGGCATCCTATGTGATAAGAATAGAAATATTCCGTAATAAATCACTAGGACTATTAGGATTGTCTCAAAGAGCTTACATCAACAAGGTATTATAGAGATTCAAAATGGAAAAATGCTCCGTAGGAATAGTTCCAATTCAGAAAGGAGATAGGTTTAGCGAAATGCAATGTCCTACGAATGATTTGGAATGTAAAGAGATGGAGTCTATTAGTCTATTCCCTATGCGTCAGTAGTTGGGAGGTTAATGTATGTTCAAACATGTACTCGACCGAATATTAGTTTCACCGTAGGAATGTTAGGGAAATATCAAAGTAAACCCGGGATGGACCATGGGAAAGCTGCAAAGAAAGTACTTAGGTATTTACAAGTCACTAAGGATCCTATACTCATCTATTAAAGTCCAGCCATTTAGAAGTGGTGATCGGATTCAGACTATGCCGGTTGTGTAGATTCGAGAAAATCTATATTTGACTACTTGTTTCTCCTATCTGGAGGGACAGTGTCATAGAAAATGGAAAGCAGTCTATCATTGCTACTTCCACAATGAAGGCCGAATTTGTGGCATGCTTTGAGGCCACTGTTCATGCATTGTGGTTGCGAAACTTTGTCTCAAGTCTAGGTATTATCGACAGTATAGCTAGACAGTTGAGAATTTATCGACAGTTGAAGAATTTACTGTGATAATTTCACAACTGTTTTCTTGTCTAAGAAACAATAGGTTTTCTTAAAGGGTGCAAAAGCACATAGATTTAAAGTACCTATCTAAATAGAAGAAGTGCAAAAACATAAAGGTGTCAATTGAGCAAATAATCGGCGACTGATGATAGTGATTCCGCTAACTAAAAGCTTAACTACCCAGAATCTTCACTGGCCATATTATAGGATTGGAATTATAGATAAGTCCTGTTAGCATTGTGTCAAACTGCTATATATATACACCATATGGTTATGCTCATATTATTGTGACACTTAGGATTTCAATTAAAGATATGTTTTTGCTTATTTATGTGTTATCCACATTATAGATGTATACAGTAATGGTTTGAGTGAGATAACAATAATGTTGATTGTAACAATGTGTTTGTTAAATCATTTCTCAATTAAAGTTCTTATGAATTGAGATGGTCTATGATGTATGAAAGGAATCATGTCGATTAATGACTTGTGGCCACCATAATCCGATCACTTTAATTCTAATTAAGTTAACATGATAGATTTAAGAAATGCACATGGGCCAAGTGGGAGAATGTTAAATTATTTTAATAATCTATGTGGCCCATGTAATTAAAGGGCTGATTCTAATTAAGGTGGCCTAAGATGATGGTTATTGGGCTTAATGGGATGTAATGGGAATAAGTTGGGCTTAATGGGATGAGGACTAGTTAGGGTTTTAATACCCTTCCTTTGCCTTATAAAAGATCAAGGAAATCAACAGCGTAGGAAAAGAGAGTGTGACGGCTATCTCAAACATATAGCGGTGATATGTTGTTTGAAAGAACGTGAAATGATAACTTCCGTTGCCGTTGATAACACTCTAACCATTAAGAGAAAACTTACGGAAAGAAGGCTAGAGTGAAAAAATGTAGATCTACTGTTATGGTGAGAATCGAATTGCTGCAATGAGGTAATCAATAGCAGTGGATCAAGGTACGCTTTACTTATTGTGTATTTTTTATGAAACAAATTCTATGAACAATAAGATCTAGGCTATATTAAAGTTTTATTTAACAATATCCAATCATTACTAACTAATATCAGTTTAACTTTCCATATGTCCTTCAATCACAATATTAGTCTGTGTCAACTTCGGAGTATGAGAGTTAAACGCCTCCACACGAGGATGTTGTTATCGAACCTTGGTCCAATCTTCAGGTGTCTTAATTGCTTACTATTGAAACCCAACATCATGTGTAGAACATGTAACACCCACTGCCCGATCTCGAAAGACCCGACGGTGGATGCCACATTCGGTGCTGGAGGCACCGTCCTAACGTACATATAAATCAAACAATCATATTATGAATTTAAATCAACAAAACAATCACTATTATGAATTAGAAGCTGACTTATAATTCACAACTTTAGCAAGTAATAGTAAAATTTGTTTGAAAATGATTTGGAGAATCCTACAGAAAAAGAAATGGCAAGAGTTTCCCTAAAAAATAGAAGTTCCAAACATAAAACATGTGAATACAAAACACTCCCAAATTCAAACTCCAAACCCTCATCAAACTCCAAAAAGCACTTCTATAATTTCATAACTCCATAGTTCCTCAATAACATTATAATATTCATCACTTAAATACATTCATTTAAATATATCAACTTCTAATGTTCTGACCATTAAATAAGTCCAAGTTTATCTCCCAATATATATACACCAAAATAATTTACAATAACATGTTTAAGGTATAAATTAAATAATACAGTCTCCAAAAATGTAATCGTTATACATGCCAAAATTTTTAGTTACATAAAATACTAATCAACTACCAAAAGATTTCTTCAGCTCTGATGCTACTCTTCAGGTGTTTAAGCAGCAAGCACAATCTCCAACCTGCGCGTGATAAAATCAACGCGCTGAGTATAAAATATAAAACTCAGTAAAATCCGCAGTGGGCTCATAAACACAACAAAACCAATGTTGGATGACAACATCTGTTGGAACACCTCCCCAAACATGCAAAGGCATAATCGATGCATGTGACTAAGGAAGGAAATGCGCACGTGATGTGTGAGTCGCCAACCATTGTTTAAAATATTTTAAAGGGTAAAACTAGGAAAAAACCCAAGTGACTCCAATTTTAATAACTTATTTACTAGATTAAATTAACCCAAATAGGTTAAGGCATTGGTCTAACAGCAACCCGAGGTGGATCCGCGAGACTCATGATCAATGGCTGATGAAGCTAACCAAAAACAAGTGAATTGCTTTGCAGGTGAATGAAATAATGAACCCAATGGAAAAGTGTTTAAGTGTGATTCTGACTTGCCGCCCGGGTAAATCCAAACGTGCCTAACGTACTTACCGTTTTGAATGGCCAGAATCAAAGTCCAACGTAGTTCGATAGTCCCTTTCTTTGCCAGGGGTTTGAATGGGGATGCCACTGTTATTGCATGAGTGTTGTGTATGCTTGTGCAATTTTGTTTAAGGCATTGCCTGAAAAATTGATTTTTAGGCATTTGATGCCAAAATGTGTTTAATGGCTTTTGAGCCAAAAAGATTAATTTACGGACAATGTTGCCAAAGAATTGATGTGGATTTAGGCAAATTTATTGCCAAAAATTTGGTTAGCGATTCTGTCGCCAAAAGTGAAATTAAGGCATTTGCCAAAGTTGGTATTGGAATGGCGTTAACATAAAAAGATTTGGGCAATTTGTTGGCCAAAAGTGATTATTCAGGCGTTGGCGTTTGTCGCCAAAATGACTGATTTAAGGCTTTTAGCCAAAATGAATTGATTTAGGCAATTTTTGCCAAAAGTTGATGTGATTTAGGCGATTGTCGTAAAGAAAACACAAGATGATAAGAGTTTCCTCAAGTTTCTTGATGTCTTCAAAAAGCTTCAAATAAACATTCCTTCTGCTTTGCTGAAGTCCTTACTCAAATGCCCAACTATGCAAAATTCTTGAAGGAGATCGTAAGCAAGAAAAGGAAGATCGATGATCAAGGAACGGTAATGTTAACAGAGGAGTGTAGTGCTATCATTCAAAATAAATTGCCTCAAAAGTTAAAAGATCCAGGAAGTTTTTCTATCCCTTATAATATTGGAAATCTTGATTTTGAAAAAGCTTTAGCAGATATAGTGCAAGTATTAATCTTATGTCTTATGTAGTTTTTAAGATGCTAGGGATGGGAGAGCTGAAACCAACAAGAATGTCTCTACAATTGGCAGATTGATCAATCAAATACCCAAGACGAATTGTAGAAGATGTGCTCGTCAAGATAGGTAAATTTATTTTTCCTGTTGATTTTGTTATTCTTGACATTGATGAAGATAGAGAAGGATCCCTTTATTCTTGACATTGATGAAGATAGAGAAGGATCCCTAATCCTTGGAAGACCTTTCCTTACAACTGCAAGAGCATTAATTGATGTCTATGAGGGTAAGTTAACCCTAAAGGTGGGTCAAGAGGAAGTAGTTTTTAATGTTCTTAAATCTTGTAAGCTTCCTATGGATTATGATGATTGCTTTAAAATTGATGTTATTGATGATTATGTAAAAAACACCTCGAATTTTGAAAATAGAGTGACCATTGATAAAGGTGATAGTGATGATCAAAGCATCAAAGGTAAGGAAGTAAGTGAATTACCAAAGCGAGAATTAAAACAACTTCCATCTCATTTAAAGTATGCATTTTTAGGTGAGAATAATTCTTTTCCTATCATTATTTCCTCTCGCTTATCACTTGATGAAGAGAAAAGGTTGTTGCAGGTTCTAGGAAAGCATACGAAAGCCATAGGATGGTCAATTTCAGATTTGCAAGGAATAAGTCCAAGTGTGTGCATGCATAAGATCCTGATGGAAGAAGACTACAAACCTTCAATACAAACCTTCAATTGAGCATCAAAGGAGATTGAATCCAAACATGAAGGAAGTAGTCAAAGCTGAAATCATAAAGCTTTTGGATGCTGCCATTATCTATCCAATTTCGAATAGTATTTGGGTAAGCCCGGTTCAAGTTGTCCCAAAGAAAGGAGGTGTGACAGTTATTTCTAACAAGAATAATGAGTTAATTCCTACTAGAACTGTAATAGGTTGGCGTGTGTGTATTGATTATCGAAAGTTGAACAAAGCAACACCCAAAGATCACTTTCCTTTACCTTTTTATTGATCAAATGCTTGAAAGACTAGCAGGTTATCCTTAATATTATTTTTTAGATGGTTATTCCGAGTATTTTCAAATACCTATAGCTCCTGAGGATCAAGAAAAGACTACCTTCACTTGCCCTTATGGTACTTTTGCTTATAGGAGAATGCCTTTTAGGTTAATGCCTTTTAGGTTTTTAATGCCAACCTGCGACTTTAAAAGGTTTATGATGTTCCTATTTTCTGACACTGGTTGGAAAATTATTCGAAGTATTTAATGGGATGATTTTTTGTTGTTTGGTTATCTTTTGATTCTTTGTCTTTATAACCTTCTCTAGTAATGCACGCGATGTGAGGACACTAACCTGTTTTGGAATTGGGAAACAATGTCACTTTATTGGTTAGTGAAAGGTAGTTTGGGCATAAATCTCAGAAAAGGGGATTGAGTAGACAAAAAGCCAAGATAGAAGTAGTTAAAAAGCCTACGCCTCCAAAATCAGTAAAGGGAGTAAGTGAGTTTTTTCCTTCGGTCATGACAAGGGTCTACCAGGAGATTTGTCAAGGGATTGTCGTCCAAAAATCAATAAAAAACTTTTGTAATTATAGTTAAGATGTTCCTTTGATTTTTAACCCAAGAGGTTTGAGCTTTCAACGGTTGAAGAAAGAATTGATTCAGCTCCTAAGAGTGTTTGAATGCTTTCAACAGGTTGAAGAAAGAATTGATTTCAGCTCCTATCATTGCTACACTAGATTGGAGCCTACCTTTTGAACTCATGTGTGATGCTAGTGATCATGTTATAGGAGCTATTATTGGGCAAAGAAAAGAAAAGAAGTTGCATGTCATTTTTTATGCTAATCGTACATTGAATGATGCACAATTAAATTATGCCACCACTGAAAAAGAACTTCTTTCTATTGTTTCTGCTTTTGATAAATTTAGAGCATATTTAATTGGAGCTAAAACAAAAGTCTATACTGATCACTCAACTATTAAATATTTGTTAGAAAAGAAAGATGCAAAGCCTAGACTAATTTGTTGGGTTCTTCTCTTGCAGGAATTTTATTTGGAGATTCGTGATAAAAAGGGAACCGAGAACCTTGTAGCTGATCACTTGTCAAGGCTTAAGTTGGGGAAAGAAGGGTAAGCAGAGTTGCAAATTAATGAAGACTTCCCCCTTGAACATCTTCTTCTTCTAGCAAATATACAAGCTCCGTGGTATGCCGATATAGTTAACTACCCTGCTTGCAAGATTACTCCTTCTAATCTTTCTTATCAACAAAAGAAAATTTTCTTTCATAATCTTAAATATTACTATTAGGAGGAGCCTTTCTTGTTCAAATATTGTAGAGACCAACTCTTTAGACAATGTGCGCTGGAAGAAGAGATGGAAAGTGTTCTTCGTTTCTGTTATTCAATGTCACGCTGCAATTTTTCTGTGTCTGAAATAGTAGTTTTACCGGTCTGTGAATAGTACCACCAATCTAAGAATAGTACCACCGGTACGAGATTCGGTATTATTTTGTTCCGGAAAAATTACGATATATGTTTTATATTTTCTTTAATATTTTTGGAGCATGTATGCATGGTTTTTATAGGTAGAAAGTAAGTAATGAATATTTTTGGATGCATGGTTTTTATAGGTAGAAAGTAAGTAATGAATATTTTTGGAGAATTTAAATAATTAGTGAATAGTGAATTATGGTGTTATGGTGTTATATTGATTAAGGAAATTTGAGGAATTATGTTTAAGGATTAAATTTGAGAATTATGTGAAGATAAATAATATTTTGAAGGAATTTAGTTGGAGAATATTTGTAGCCATTAGATTAGTTACTATTGACTCAATCTTAGCTACCCAATTTTGGGAAAAGACCAAAACACCCTTAGTTGCTTTATAAAAGTCAACCCCAATTATTTGAGTAGCCATTTCTCTTTTTCTTCTTCATCTTAGGCGTCTTCTTCTCCTCCTTCTTCTCTTTGTTTCCTTCACTTCTTACTTGTTAAATCCACCCAAATTAACCCACCCAACTTGATTTAAGTAATTAATCCTAGAGATTAAAGCTTAAGAAGAGATTCTTAGTGAATAATTTCAAGTAATTTCGAGAGTTACTACTTAAGCCAAAGGGTGGAGAACCTTCTACCAAAGAGAAGGGCAAGCTAAGGCTTAAAGAGTTTTATTTAAGCTTGATAGAGCTTGTGTTCAAGGTTAGTGTTCATAAACACTTCAAAGGTTAGATGTTCATAAAACATTTACTGTTGTTTGATTTTTTATTTTATGTGAAGTTTATTAAGCTACTTTTGTCGAAAATTGAGAATTGATATGAAAAATGATTTTGATTGCGGAAGCATTTTGTTTATATAAACTTTGTCTTAGTTGAGTTTCTTAAGCACGACTAACATGTTTGATTCTTTAAAAGAAAAACATTTTTCTTCTTCTCGCAAGAGAGCGTCGAACCTACTAAGGAATTTTTCGATTCTTCTTAAATTCTCCTCCTCATCTGTATCTAAGCCTTCATGAAAGTTGTAAGATCTACTTCTTAGTATTTCCAAACCCAATCGCTCTTGTTTCCCAAATTTTGATAACAATATAGCTCAATCTGAATCCATGGGCTGAAATACAGGCCCAACTGACTCTTGTTAATGCCAGGCCACAAACATGCATCTTGGCCACATGCATCTTTGAATTGATTGCCCATTTTGACCACTATAATGGCAAGATTATGTTCTAAGTTCTTCATGAAAGTTGTTGCCATGTATCTTAAGACTTCTGTAGTTTTGGATTGGTTTAATTTGAGTGTTGGATAAGTAGGAATTTGATAAACATTGGACTTGGTTCTGCTGAATCAGGTCTAGACTGTTGGTCTATGTTCCTAACTTTTGTTTACTATCTTACAGATTGATCTGGGCTGTGGTTCCTCCATAATATTTGTAGCATTTTGTCTTATATTTGTAATGAATTTAATTTTACTCAATTTGGAGACCTATAACTCAAGTTATGTCTTAAAAACACAACAAAGGTCAAGGTTATTTTAATGCTAAAAATTTTCTATGCCTTGAATCATAGGTTTATTTGAATAAATGTATATATGAATCATGTGTGATGAAGTTCTCTTGATTATTTGTTTGTTTTAGGATTTATTTGACTAAAATAAGACATAAGTTTGAAAAGTATTGTTATGGATATGTTTAAATGGATATTAAAGTTATATTGTATATATGTTATGTTTACTAATTCTTCCCATGAATAAATTGTTGGATTTTGGGGGAAAGTGTGGAATTGGTTTAGATAATGCATGATGAGGGTTTAAATGTATACTTGGATGCATAAGAGTTATGTTAACATGCTTGATTGAAGGAGGAAATTCCTCCCATTGGTTTTCATTAAGAGGTCGAACCACCCTAGGGTGGTAAGGCTTACTTAATTTCTTTTTATGATATGCTATATAGATGATATAAGTATGATTATTTTGATAACCTTCATATGTTTAGAGTTTATGAAAAATGGGTACTTAAAGTGTATGTGCTTTGAATTTTAAATAAGGAAAGTTGTGCTTTGAATTTTAAAATAAGGACAAGTATGATTTTATATGATAGAGAAATTACTTTATAATAAATTTCATTATCTTTACAGAAAGCTTTAAAAATGAAAGAATTTTGAGAAATTTCCTATTGTAAGTAATTTATTTAATACGTGGAAGCTTTCACAGTGACCTTAAGTTCTAAGAGTAAGCCTTGCCATTATGACGTTCAAGAAGACTAGAAGAATAAGGACAAGTTTTAAGAAAGTGTTAATGAATTTAAGAATTAAAATACAAGGATTTTGGCTCTAATAATACTTGGCATGGAATTGGAATGCATTGCACTTTGATTTTATTGGACTCACAGAATTGATGGCGGGACCTATGGAAGTGCGGATTACTTGAATAGATGCGACGCTAAGGCTATTAGATAAGTGTGGTGACCTAAGGCAATATGAACTAAGCTATGAAAACCTATCGTGCTTCTCTTCCCCTAAATGTATGCTATGCCTTTGGAAAAGTATTTTAAGGCAATTAGAAGGAATGAGATTACAATATTTTAGTAAACTTAACTTTGAAAAATTTAATTGATTATGGTATCAAATTGAAATTTTCAAAGCATGATATTTTATAAACATGGTTTAAATAAATAGTATGGTGAGTATTGGTATAGCATAAATGTTCACAGTAATGAATTTATGATTTGGAAAGAAATTAAATTATTTTATTGTTATTAATTATAAGTTTAATTGATGTTTCCTCTTTTTGCCATATAAGTAAATGTATGAAGAGATGTTTTGTAATGACGCTTAGATAGATTGCTCACCCTATATTGAATTTGTAATGAAGAATTTGTTATTCTCAATAGTGAACCGGTGTACAATAGCGGTAGTGAAGGAGCCAAGGGAGTCCGGTAAATGTTAGATGAAGATCGGAAGTCCGTCTATAAGGAAAGGTGGATAGAGACTTCGCCATATTTGTTGTTATGGTGTAGTAGTGAGGGGACGAGAGGCTAAGCGAGGGGGAGAGGCGAGGCGAGCCCCCGTTATGACTTGTTGTTTGGGATTGAGGTCACCGGACAATCCTTCGGCCGAAGGTTGAAGGTAGCATGTTTGTGTGACGTGCGTTGATGATCGCTTTAAGTTAAGTTTTGGTCATCGGGGCTAACTTGGGTAATATGTAATTATAGTCGACGCACTTTGGTTTTTATAACTACAGTTGCGGTTGTTTTATCACAGCGTAGGTAAAACGGGTGGGTTTTGCTGCTTAGAGACTAGTATAGAGTAGACATCAGAACAGAAGAGACTATTGTGGTAGTAGTAAAGATTGGAGATTTAAGTAGTAGATTGAGATTTATGTAATTAAGAATTATGGCATGTATAATTATTAAATTTTCAGAGATTATGTTATTTGAACTATAACTTAAGCATGTAATTATCAATTATGTTGGTGTATATATTTGGAGATAAGCATAAGATTTATTAAATGATTATAAATGAAATATTTTCAGATAGTTGGTATGATTAGTTTATTAAGACTTGATATATATAATGAATCCAATTAATTAATAAATATTAAAATGCTATTGAGGATTTATATAGTTAGAAAGATATACCAGTATTGTTGTGTTATGATGATTATTTGGAGATGTTGGGAGTTTGGAGTTTAAATTGGGAGTGTTTTATATTCACATGTTTAGCGAGCTCAGTTTTTAAAGGAAAATTCTTACAGTTTTTTAAAGGATTTTCCCCAATGTGTATATAAAAAAACGAAATTAAATGACTATAAAAAAAAAATTATTCTCTAAACTTGTGAATGCTTAATTACTTCTAATTCATAATTTAATTTTATGATTTATATGTTAAGTTAGGATAGTGGCTCCGGCACCGAATGTGGCATCCATCGTTAGGTCTCTTGGGACTGGGCGATGGATGTCACATTCAATGGAATGTGGAGGACATTTTGGAGCATGCAAGACGACAGCACGTATTTTAGAAAGCAGTTTGTAATGACCTAACTTATTTAAAGATGCTTTTAACTTTATTCGTCTTGTGATCATTGTCAAAGGTTAGGAAATATCTCCAAGAGACATGAGATGCCATTAAACAATATCCTTGAAGTGGAGATCTTTGATGTTTGGAGCTTGCATTTCAAGGGACCGTTTCCATCTTCTTATTTTGACTAATACATTCTAGTAGCAGTGGATTATGTCTCAAAGTGGGTGGAAGTTGTTGCTCTTCCAAGTAATGATGCCAAAAGTGTGATGAATTTCATTAAGAAATACATTTTCACACATCATGTTACTCCAAGAGCAATAATCACAGACAGAGGTAAGCATTTTTGCAATAAGTACTTAATTCTCTTCTTTCAAAATATGTTGTTGCTCATCGTGTAGGTACCCCATATCACCCTCAAACAAGTGGACAAGTGGAGGAAACTAATAGGGAGATCAAGAAAATACTGGGGACCACAGTTGGCCAATCAAGGAAGGACTGATAGGGAGATCAAGAAAATACTGGGGACCACAGTTGGCCAATCAAGGAAGGACTGGTCCAAAAAACTTGATGATGCACTTTGTGCCTATAGAACAACATTTAAAACAACAATTGGTATGTCTCTGTATCGAATGGTCTATGGTAAGGCATGTCATCTTCCTGTTGCGTTAGAGCAGAACGCATATTGGGCAATCCAGTTTCTTAACTTTGATACCAAAGAGGTTGGTTAAAAAAGGTTACTTCAATTGAATATGATGGATGAAATGAGACTTCATGCTTATCTTCATGCTTATGAAGTAACGCCAAGATCTATTAAAGATCGTACCAAACAGGGCATGATAAGCACATTATTCTGAGAATCTAGAAGGTAGGCCAACAGGTATTGCCTCTATAATTCTAGTTGTGGGTCCCGTTTATATATGGCACAACTCCAAGAGGGGGGTAATTGGGTTTTCCTAAAAAATGTTAACTTTTCAAAAACAAAAATCAAATTCTGGCAAGGCGGAAATTGAGAAAGCATTGTGTGAGAGACTCTGTGAAGAACAATTATTGCATTTAGAACTGGTTCACAAAGCTTAAGCAATTTTAGAATAACTCTGTGAAGGATAGTTATTGCATTTAGAACTACTTCACAGAGCTTAAGCAAATTTAGAAAGACTCTGTGAAGAACAGCTATTGCGATTAGAATAGCTTTACAAAGCTTAAGCAATTTTAGAAAGACTCTGTGAAGAACAACTATGCGATTAGAACAGCTTCACAAAGATTATTGCTATTTTAGAAAGCCACTGTGAACAACAGTTATTGCATTTTAGAACTGGTTCACAAAACTTTAAGTAAGATTAGAAAATTGATTATAATTCATATTGTGAATTACACTGAATATAGAAGGACAAATTAGAACTTGATATAATCACAATACAGAAATCCAGAAATCCAGAGTTCTAATGTTCCACATAGATAAAGCTTATTCACGATTAAAATCAGAAACTCATTAACAACATCGCATTTCTAAACAGATTAATAGTTGCGTAAATAGAATATAATCAAGCAGAACTTCAGAAAGTAAAAGAAGAAAAACACAGAGATTTATAGTGGTTCCGCACTAACTCGCCTAGATCCACTCCCCAAGACGCATCTTGAGATCCTCCACTATGTTATCTCTTTTCAAGGGTAAGTAAGAGACAAACCAACAATACAAGGAAATAGATCAACACCTAGATCTAACCTTTATCCCACTAGATTTTCCAAAGGTTCTAGTTAACCTCAACCCCTTTTGCAGAGATCAGAAACTCAAATCAAGACATTAGAATCTCACACAAGGAGAAGGTCGTTTGATAACCTATAACACCATAGCTTTTCACCTAAGCTATTACACAAAAGTTTTTCAAATAAAGAGTCTGTTTACAACAGATTACAAAATCTATATAGACAGAGAGAAATGCAAATATAAGCACAGAAGAACAGAAAACGAATTTAGAAAACAGATTTAAATATCAGAACTGTTCTTCAGAAAATGTTGTTAATAAATTTTCTTTTCTCTTAAAAATTTTTCTTAAAAATTTTCTTTGAAGCAAAGAGACGAAAAGAAATAGGGGATTTGAAGAGAGAGTTTTTGAGAGATAATACTAATGAACAATAACTCAATACTCTTGTTGCAAAACCCATTCTTTTTAAAAGAGAGAATGGTTTTATATGAAAAGAGATTTTCTCTTTAGAACGTTAACGTTGAGATTTAATGAGCATAAAATTTCTGATGTGTTTTTAACAGTTTCTGACATTTTTAGACTAAAGAGGCAATGCATGGGCTATAATTAAAAGGGCTGTCAGACCACATTTAATATTTACACATGCAAGGTTTGGATGTGAAAGGTTCAGTTTAGAAAATAGTGTAACATTTATATCAGAACAGCCAGCTGTATTAGAAACAGACAGCTGTATTAAATCAGAAACTGCTTTTTAGATCAGAAGATAGTTTTTGCAGAATTTCATTGAATAGCTACTAAGAATATTTACTCCAAAGATATTTTAGATGGGAAAACATGAAGAGTAAAGATTTTGGCTATATCCTCTTAATAAATTTATTCAAAAACATTTCAAAACAATTTTGAGAGAGATAAAATCAACCCACCACAAAATCCTAAGTACTATATATAAACATACCAATAGAAAATACCAAATCTTCATCTTCAAATAAAAACGGAGAGAACCATTTCTTCATAACAATAAAATCGCAAATTAATATTAGCACCATTACAAGAAAATTAATATGTATAATCACAAAATCTAAAAGAAAAATTGACCCATTGAAGCCAACAAACCCCCCTTTTAGATGACAAACAATAAATTTATTCAAACAAAATCATGCTCCCCCTAAATTTAGCATTTGTCAAGCAAAACAAGCAAACAAACAAGAACAAACAATGATAAAACTTATAATAAAACCCCCCTGAAAAGACAAATATAATACTTGGGGATTAGAACAGAATACAGATTTAGAAACTGACATTTAGAATTTAAAATCTGAGTTCTAAGTCTTTTAATCAGAGCATACCTTAGAATTGAACTAAGTTTTAAGATCTTAACAATCAGGAGCATGTAAAGCATATTCTGGTTCACATAGAAACAAAACATTAGAACAAAATATTCACAGATTAGAACAATTTATTAAGCAAAGTGATTAAGTCTAAATAAATATACTATGTTGCTCCTCAAGTTACTCAAGCATCAAGTGTACTGTGTTCTTCCCACATTATAATAAAAATATCACAGATTTAGGAACATGATTAAGCAAAGAGATTAAGTACTTAAATAAATTAATATTATGTTCTTCCTCCAAGTACTCAAGCATCAAGTGTATTGTTGTTTTCTCCCCCTTTTTGTCATCAGAGAAAAGGGTTAGTAAATCAGAGCAAAATAGAAAAATTAAAAAAATTAAAACAAAGTGAAAAAAAAATTTTAAGTAAACGACAGACCACAAATAAAATATTCAGAGCAAATAAAAAAAAATTGTTCACAAAAACAAAATAGAAACACATCAGGAGAGTAGTTAGAAAGAAATCAAATAGGTTTAGAATCAGTTCTTGAGTCTTTTCGATGTTTCCTGAGATTTCTGAGCTAGGTGATGCTTTTTAGTCTGGATTTCTCAAATTGTTTAAAAAGGGCATGTAGAGAGTTTCTTGTCATTGAACTCTTATTTCCCCTTTTTTTTTTTTGTTCTTACTATCAGGCTTTCTTCTTCCTAAACTTAATGTTTTCTTTTCTGTTTTGTCTTTCTCAGCTTTTTCTTTTTCTGAAGAATCTTCTTTTTCTTTTTCTAAACTTGATTTCATTTCCGAAAAAAAATTAAGCAAGAATTTAAATAAAAAACACACAAAAACAACAAAAAAAAAAACAAAAAGATGGAATAAATAAAAATAAAATAATTTTTAAAAATGATTTTTTTTTTTTTAAGAAAAAATCTGATGTAGATGAAGATATTAGAAATCAGTGACATTAGAAATCCACATCAGAACCTTACATAGCTCTTCTAAACACAAAAATGTTTTTCAAAGTCACACAATGATAGATATATTAATAGAACATTAACTACAGAAACAGGTTTTTCAATATCAAATTAGAAAGCATTTTTAGACAACTACAGGTTTTTCAATATCAAATATAGAAAGCATTTTTAGAACATACTCACAGAGTTCTAAAATTTAAGAGTTTAGAACTAACATACCCAGTTCTCTTCTAATCAAGCAAAATTGGCTTTCATTTAAAGGTTTTGTAAAAATATCTGCCAATTGCTTTACGGAAACGTAATCTTGCAAACTTGGTATCTTATTTAATCCGCTGAATACATGGATTTACCCTTGAACTTTGTTATTTTAACCTTGTGATACTCTCAACTTTTACTTTGATACATCAAACACTTCAACTTATAAAATTGCACCTATTAAACTTTTCAATTTTTAAATTTATTTTGTTGAACACTTCAACTTGCAAAATTAGATTAATTACATACTCGTTAAAGAGTTGAAATTTATGAAAATTATTGTTCCAAAAGTCATGCTAATTGCATATCAAGTGAAAATTTTACAGAAAAAAGCCAAAAACTCAAAAAATTATTGATGTTAGTATCGAAAAATATATAATATTACCAAAATTTATAAATTTAAGTACATATTAGGTCATTTGTAAAGTTAAGAAATGAATTTATATATCGAGCCCTATTTAACCTTTTTCGCATGCAGGCTTGTCTTGTATAATTGGTTAATTTGTCCTTTGTTTTGCATACAAAAAGGCCACATATAGGATTTTAAAGCTCTCTCTGGCTTTGTTGTGTGGGTTAAGATTTCATTATTATTATTATTTTTTATTTTTAACCCCTTGTTTGGAATGAAATTCATTTAAAAATCCATATTTTTGTGTTTGAAATAAAAAAAATGCAGATTTCAATTTTAGAAATTCAATTCTATGGAATTGAACATAACTATACCAAATTTCACAAAAATAGTTGGAGTTTTCAAATGAATTACAAAACTAAGTCATCTAACTTTTTATGATAAAACTACCCTTCTCCTTCTACAAAGTCAATTTTACAAAGTCAATTTTTCAATTTTGTTACTTATTTAATTCATTTATTTATGAAACTTAACCAAAACCATGTAAACAAATTTTTTTTTTTTTAGAAAAATATTTTTCTATTATTGTGTATTTTATTCTAACATTTTTCATCTTTTATTTTAATATTTTAAGCAAATTTTTTACTATTGAGGAGAGAGATTCAAATTAAATATACCTTCATTATTAAATTAAATGTAATAATTTTATTAATAAGGAGAGAGATTCAAATTAAATATACCTTCATTATTAAATTAAATGTAATAATTTTATTAATATTATTTTTTATATTTTTATTTTAATAAAATTATAAAAAAAATTATATAACATAACATAAATATAAGTGGTATTTGTTATTGTAAAATTATTATTTCAAAAATATTTTAGGAAACAAAAGCAAATAAACTTTCAATTATAAATTTGTTCCATACTTGTTTATGTGGAATTTAATTGAATTGCATGTTTTAAACTAATCAAATCAAACATGAATAATTCATTCACAAATGAATTCCATATTTTGAATTTATTTATACCAAACGAACCATATCATTGTAATTTTATTTTGTTGATTATTTCAAATTATGACTCATCACTCTACGAGCTCTTTCTTGATTATGGACGTATTAATTATTTTGCTAATTAAATTATTATAAATTATTGCCAATTAGGAAGCAGTCTGGTTGGTCTTCTCACTTATGTAAAAAGTGGGAGGTCTTGAGTTCGAGTTCTCTCGGACCATAGTTATTTTCACTAATTTGGTGAGCCAAGAGGAGGGTCACTCTCTGTTGTATATTCCACTATATTATTTCGGCTCATAAAAGCCTCCAATGAATTAAAAAATTATTATGGATTATTTTTGATTTAGTATACATACATTAAAATTACATATCTTACATTAAAATTAAGAATTACAATCTCTTTCTTCACAACGGAGGTTACTATATTTTTAAGGGAAGTATTCATAATTATATCAAACATATTGTGGATTACATATATATAATTAGGATAAAGAATGGGTTTAACTTCTTTTTTTCTTTTTTTTAATTTAACGTAGGGTTCAAGTGCCGGAGTAAGGTTGCCATTGCTGTCGCCCTCACGAAATGGGTACTGGGGCTATCATCCATTTTGTGTGCTTAACGAGTTCACAAAATATATAATATATACTCTCTCTGTTTTATTTTATTTAGATGGTTTGATAAAATACCGCATATTAATAATTTAATTAACAAAAATTAAGATATTAAAAAAAAAAAACTCTTCTGTACAATTATAAAAAGATTACATATAGAAAATTAAAAAACAAAATAAAATGAAGTCACGTTTGTATAATGTGCAATGCACGTTTGTATATATTAATAAGTATATTGAAAAAGTGACACGGAACCGGGATCGGAAATCAAAGGAATGAGATGTAAGTTCGCCTCTATGGCACCCCACGTTTATAATGAAACGGAAACACCAATAATCAAACGGAAACACGCACTAATCGAGATTAAAACGCTCTATGGCAACCCCACGTTATAATGAAACGGTGGTAACACCAATAAACGAGCAAAGGGAACAAATAAACGCCCACAAATGAATGATAAGTTTGTACCTTTTTACCTTAATTCTTGATGCAATTAGAGAATAGCAAATTCTCACAATCACTCTAATTAAGAAGAACATGCAAGAGCATGAACAATTCTGCCTTTGATTCAAATTATGCCAAAAATCTCGTTTTACATATTAAGGAGGCTATTTATATGCCTTAAACAAACATAACCCTAAAGAAGAGCATCTAACTAGGCTGCCCTAGGGCCAAAACACAGGGGCTTAACTCTAAAACACAAAATAAAGTCATTTCCAGCCCAAAACAAACAACTTGATATTGGGCAGATTGCATGCATCATAAAACCAACCCAAAACAACAAAAACAACTTTAAATATTAAAACGATATGAGCCCATATGTTACATATTAATTGTGACCAAAACATGCAACAAAGGTGATTAAGGACACGTCCAAAGCCCACATCCCGTTACATATTAGGCATGGCTAGGGTGTGCTATACACCAACAGCACAGTCCTCAATCATTGTTAAGAAAGACCTTAGGTGTGCCTTCAAGTTCCACCACAAACACTTTGTGTAAATGCCACATCATGAAGTTTCTTGTGTAATTTTGTTCTTGAACATATAAGGATGCTGGCTGCCCCATTATCGTTCTTGCGACTTCTTTAATGCCCACTAGGAGGAACCCACTAATGGATTCTCCCATGTTTGTTCTCCTTGCTCCCTTTGAGCTCTCATGCTTGAAGTGATGGTTTGACCATATCATTCCCCCCTTCCTCAAAAAGATTTGTCCTCAAATTCTGCATCCATGTCAAAAGGAGACAAATCACTAACATTAAAAGGTAGCGGAAACTACCTATACTCACGGCAAGATCTATCTTGTAGGCGTTGTCATTTGAATGCGTTCCAAGACTTGGAATGGGACCATCTCCACGTGCATTCTCAGCTTAGGGACTTTCGTTGGTTGAAAACCTTTTCCTTCGGAAGGTGCACCCAAACCCAATCTCCAGGCGAAACACCAGCTTCTTCCTTCACTTTGTTTGCCCTGTCAGCATATGTGTTGTTTCCTCTTTTCAATATCTTGCTCGAGCCTTCTCATGTAAAAGGGACGTTCACCAATTCAGCCTTTTTATCACCATCTAAACTAGAGAGCTCGATGTAAAGGTTAAAGAACAAGATCCAAAAACAGTTAGTGGGTTAAGTGGGTTAAATCCATAAACAAGTTCAAATGGAGTAAAACCTGAAGTAGAATGTATGCTTCGATTATATGCAAATTCAATAAATGGCAAACAATCCTCCAAAGTTTTCAAATTTTTACCCACGATATCACGAAGTAAAGTTCCTAAAGTCCTATTCACAACTTCAGTTTGTCCATCTGTTTGTGGATGACAGGTAGTAGAATAAAGTAATTTTGTACCTACCTTACCCCACAAAACCTTCCAAAAATGTGAAAGGAACTTAGCATCCCTATCAGAAACGATAGTCCGTGGAACTCCATGTAATCGTACCACCTCTCTAAAATTCAAGCAATTATGATATGGCTCATCAGTTTTTATGACAAACGGAAGTGAAATGAGGCCATTTTGCTGACCTATCAACCACTACAACAATATACTGTCTCTACCATGCCTAGTCCTAGTATCCAAGTACAAAATCCATAGAGATACAAACCCTCCAAGGTGACTTAGAACTGTAAACATAACAAGCCAAGGCATAGACTGTAGGACTTGGCCGACAAGATAAGGCAAGAATCACAATCTTTCTCGACATCTTTACGCATGGATGAGGCCAATAAAAAATGTTCATCAACATGTCATAAGTCTTAGTACTCCCAAAATTCCCATCAATCCCCAGAGCATTTAGGCATGCAAAGTTTACTGCCCCTAAACAAATATCCTTCGTGTCGATAAAATTTATCAAATGCCCCATGTTCACATGCCAAATATACATTGCCAAAATTAGAGTCAGATGCATACAAATCCTTAACATACTCAAATCCTATCAATTTAGAGCTACGAGTAGTAAGTAAGGTATATCTCCGTGACAATGCATCAGCAACAGCATTATCCTTTCCATGCTTGTATTTAATAACGTAAGGGAATTGTTCAATGAACTCAACCCACTTACCATGTCGCTTGTTGAGCTTACCTTGACCCCTCAAAGTGTTTAGGTCTCGGTGATCAGTGAATGGACAAACGGTCCTAGGTAGATAGTTAGTGTTGCCATACGCCAAGTCACTCACGCAAGGCATAAAGTCCTCACCAAGGCATATAGCTCCTTGTCATAGGTCGAGTAATTGAGTTGTGCTCCATTCAACTTCTCACTGAAATAGGCAATTGGCTTCTTCTCTTGCATCAACACTCCTCCAATACCTACACCAGAAGCATCACACTCAATTTCAAAGGTGTTCTCAAAATTAGGTAAAGAAAGTATTGGAGCGGATGTCAACTTTCCTTTAAGCATGTCAAATGCTTTCTGTTGTTCCTCTCCCCACTTGAACCCAACTTCCTTTTTAATTACCTCCGTGAGTGGTGCGGCAATTGAAGAGAAATCTTGTACAAACCGTCAGTAGAAACTTGCCAACCCATGGAAACTTCGTACATCTGAAGTTGATTTCGGCGTCGGCCATTCCTTGATAGCTTTCACTTTCTCGTCATCCACCTCTATACCCTGCGCACTCACAACAAAACCAAGAAACACAAGTCCCAAAGAAACACAAGTCCTCTATCTATACAAAATGTGGCATTTCTTAAGCTAGCATACAATTGTTCAGTTCTCAAAGTTTGTAATACTACCTAACATGCCCACATGAATCATTAAGAGACTGTGCTAGTAAACAAGTATATTCATCAAGCTACACAAACTACAAATTTTCCTAAGAAAGCACGTAAAACATTGGTTCATAAGCCTCATTGAAAGTACTAGGTGGCATTAACATCCAAAAAGGCCATAAACTACCATTCATTACAATAACAACTATTAGTTTTTGAAAGGCAGTTTTCCAATTCAATCACCTGGTTGCATCGAAATTTGATGATAAACACTCAATAAATCGTAATCTTTTGTAAGTAAAGTAGACCCACCACAACTCCATCGTAACATGTCATCAAGTCTTAGGAATAGGGTGGTCTATACTTTACAGTGATTTGTTGACCGTCCTTGCAGTTCAATACACAGGTACCTTTCTGCTTGCCAGAATCCGACCACTTCTTGGAATCCATGCCTTTTCCTGTACTCTTGTTCTCCTTTTTAGACCATATTGAACTCCATTGGTTGCTAGAACTTGAATATGCCTTTGCAACTCCTTTGTCTCCGTTGGATTGCTTCTATAGATCGGTCTATTTGGAATGGTGAAGGCAGGAATGAAGTCAATTTGATGTTCTATTCCTCTTAAAGGTGGCGAATCACTAGGTAACTCATTAGGAATGACATCAGAAATTCCTGCAACACAGAAACAAACACGGAAGGCAAACTATTAAGGTTAATGTCAGCATTAGAAAATAAAACCTCCTTGAACCTAAGAAGCAACATGGGCTCAAACACACGGCTCGCCTCAAGGCTATGCACATTAACCTCTTCTAGCATCTCGCATAAAAAGTGCTATGTTTCTTTCTCTTGCCCCTTCTTTGTGTTGGTCACTCACTTTTGGGCATAATTCTGTTTGGTTATCTTTTGTGGCCTCTTTCTTTTTCAACCTTCTTCTTTTAATTTACTCTGTTTGTCTCTCGAAACTGGATGTCTCACTCTCATTTTTCCTTCAACTGAAGTTTCCTCTCATCTCTCAGTAGTATTTTCTGATGGTTGTACAGCTCTTATGCTCCTTTGTTCCTTTGATCTCCATGGATGAGTGTTGGCGGATTCATATCACAAAGAGTATCGGTTAAAGAACCCATCATGTAGTGCCTTTCGATCATATTGCCATGGCCTTCCCAACAATAGATGGCCTGCCTGCATCAGTACTACATCACACAAAATCTCATCTTTGTACCATCCAATGGGGAATGGCACAAGCACCTGACGTGTCACCTTCACCTCTCCACCATCATTCAACCATTGCAATCTATAAGGTTTAGGATGTTTAAGACATGTCAAATTCAACTTATTCACCATACTCACACTAGCAACATTAGTGCAACTTAGTGCAACTACCCTCATCAATAATAAGCATGCACACTTTTCCATGTATCAAGCATCTAATGTGAAATATGTTTTCACGTTGTTCAAGGCTCTCCTCCTTAACATGCATATTCAAAACTCACCTAACAACTAGAGATTCTCCATGTTCAGCAAATAATACATTATGTTCTTCCACATCTGAATCAATCATCATCAATTAATTTAGACATATCATCACAATCACTACATTTAGATTCAAAACTAACATTCCCATCATCTTTAGCAATCATAACCCTTTTATTAGGACATTGAGATGCATAATGCCCTTTCCCCAAACATTTAAAACATTTTGCCCTTTTCCTAAACACTTAAAGCATTTAATCTCTAGCAGGGTTTATAGAGTTAGAAGTACCTTTGTTTCCTTTGAATGTAGTTTGGGCAACCTCTTTACCTTTCGAAACTGATTCAGTTCTTTGGAAACTAGGACCTTTGAAATCTCTCTTCTCTCCTCCTTTGGACCATTTGGTTTCCAAAGTATTGTTGGAATATTTGTTGGTAGACTTTCCCTTGTTCTGCCTTTCTAGCTTCATGGCCATATCTATCATCTCTTCTAGTGTATCATAGCGATACATCTCCAAAGCATCAGCAATATAGCTATTTAGACCTCCAAGGAATCGTGACATGGTGATTTTTTTGGACATCTTCCTCAATTGCTTAGCATTCGTTGCCCATCTGCAAAGTCTCCATCTCCTGTAGATAACTCTTCCACACTCCTCCCTCCTTGCATCCATTGTCTTGCTAGTTTGGTGTGTAAATCCCTGTAAAATAATAGCAGGGACAAATCTTTTGGTTGCATAATTTCCTTTCATGATCTTCCCATTGGTAACTGGTCGCATTCCCCTGCTTCTTCTTTCTTTACAGTAGCCTAATATAAAGAATAATACCCCTATAAACATAGCATTATCCTGTTGAACTCCCACAGCTGCAAGATTGGGATTCTTTCTACCTGGGAATTAGTATTATGGCATTCAAAGATTTGTTTCTGACCTTTCCTTTCCCCATTCAAGATACTCTTCTAGGCATTGTTGTTGCTCAGCATTGTTATTGCCTTTGAATTCTGGAATCCTCATTTTAATTGATCCCAAGTCCCCATCAAGTTTATTAGGATTGGTCTCTTCACTCTCTTCAATATCATGGTCTTGAAATCTGGTTTGTGGACGAGTTCTAGTTGTATTAGAGCTTTGTGAAGCTTTTATCTCTTACAACTCCTCCCTCATGTCTTGGACAAGATTATTAAAGGTTCTAAACTGTCCTTGAATTGCTTTCATGAAGAGTTTTAATTGAGCATCTTTAATTGGAATTCCATCATTACCATCACCAGATTTGCCAGTACTCATGGTTAGTTTTCAAAAGAAAACACAAGAAGATTTGAATTAATGGTAAGTCACTCCCTCAAGTGTTTACACTCTTTAATCACTCCTTGCAATTCGGCGCTTACGGCACTCCCATTCCTTCTGTTGTTTGACATCACGTCAATACGAGTGCTTGCCAAATGGCCCTCGCTTCTCACCAATTGTACTTTCAGAATTTCAATAGTCCAATCCAATCACTCAAAGCACGTTCTAGACTTATCAGCTTGTAAATAGCATAACCAGTCTCCTCACACAAGAAACGTAAGCACAATTCTAGAATGAAAACTCAAACGGAACCTCGCGACCACTCAGAGTAGCCAACAAGAGAGCGCCATTGCTTATATGTAGCTACTCGCCCAAGTTGCGATAATCATTTATAGTGGTAGTCTGGATACAGACTAGTTCCACCCTAAACAATATAAATGAAGCAAAGATAGCACAAAAACAAGAAATATGAAGAAACTAGAAGGAATTTGAAGAGGAAGCGGTGCGCTGAGCGTATTTATTATGCATCATTCGCAATCCGTTGGTTACATCGTACCTCTAAAGCAAACCTCAATATGACTAATTAATTCTACCCAATCAAAAGCAAAGCAATATCAATAGGATAAACCCAAAAAAAAAAAAAAAAAAATTTTTTTTATAGAGGTACTGTAGCAAGTTTAGGCTTCTGAGTTCCTTGTAGCAGACTTGTAGGCAGTATCGTTTAAGGTACTTGATTAGTCAAGTGCTTCTTGATGTTACTTGTTAGCAAGTTACTAGTAGCAACACGTTTTTTTTGATCTTATATCCTGCACTTACCTACAATGTGACCCAATTTAGGTATGGTAAAGGGCTTTAAACAAGTATAAGTGGATGGTTTGTGTCTCCCAATTTCAATTTAGGTAGGTAATGAGATTTAATATTTAAGGTTGCCCAAAAACTAATGATTTTTTGTGTTTTTCTCAAGATATAGATCCCAAATCAAGTGCAAATATAGATTCTTTCAATATTGATATGTAAGATGGACTATCAATTAAATTTTCCAAATCAAGTCAAATATTAGCCTTTAGGTTGTCCAGCATGATTGTGTCTTTCAATATTCAATCTAGGGTAGATATGACTTAGTCTTTTTTGTTAAGGTTGCCAACCAATTTTTGTGTCGTACCAATTCAACTTAGGTGAAGGGTGTATATGACCAAATAAAGTGTCGTGAGCGTGTGATCGTCTCGTTATCAACTAACCGTTTTTTTTTTTTTGTGGTTTTTTTTAAATCAAATGAAACAAGCAGAACAACGAAAAGTATTCAAGATAGAGTGGCGTTGAATAGTCAAAGTGGGTAAGACTAGAAAATGATGCAAACAATAAGAATCGATTACAAAAAGAAACTAGATTCAAGAAATGTGTAAAAAGGAAATTATCAAACCAACAGAGATCGTAGAGAGAGGAGAATTGTCTAATGCGCGATAAGAGTGCGTGAAGAGAGAAAGCAGATCCAACAAGATCTAAAGCAGATAATGTTCTAGATCCAACAAGATGCTAAGAGATAATGTCTAGATCCAACAAGATCTTAAGAGATGAGATGGGAACACGAAGGATTAAAACAACAATGAATACCGTGAACAACAAGAAAACTACCAAAATTCCTAACTAAGATAACAGATACTATACCCAAAAACTTTGATTGGCTCTGATACCAAAGTCGAATACTGAACGCGGGATCGGAAATCAAAGGAATATGTAAATTCGCCGTCTATGGCACCCCACCCATCGTTTATAATGAAACGGAAAACACCAATAACGAATTAAAACCTCTATGGCAACCCACGTTAAATGAAACATGGTTAACACCTAATATCGAGCAAGAACTAAGGATTATAAACGCCACAATGAATGATAATTTACGTTAATTCTTGAGTGCCAATTAGAGGATAGCAAATTCTCACAATCACTCGTAATTAAGAAGAACATGGCGAAGATTAGGAATTCTGCCTTTTGATTCAATTAGCCAAAGAATCCCTTACATTCTTAAGAGGTATTTATATCGCCTTAAACACAGTGAGCGCGCTAAAAGTGAAACGACACTAGCTGCCCTAGGGCCAAAACACATGGGCTTAACTCTTTTAAAAACAACCAAAATAAAGTCGATTCCAGCCCAAAACAAACAACTTAATATTGGCAGATTGCTAGTGCCATATAAAACCAAACCCAAAAACAAAACTTAAATAAACACTATGAGCCCAGTATTACATATTAATTGGATCCAAATAATCATGCAACATAGGGATAAGGACGTACGTCCACCCGAACCCACGTGTAATGGGCTAGTGGTTGATGGCTTGTGACAACCAACAGTCACATGCCCTTATCTAACATTGTAAGATAGCACTAGGTGTGCCTTCAAGTTCCACACAACACTTGTAAATGCCACATTCATGATAGGTTCTTGTGTAAATTTGGGCTTGAACAATAAGGATGTGGCATGCCCCATCTCTATTGCGTACTTCTTGTAATGACCCATACTAGAGAAACACTTAGATACCCACTAGGAAACACTAATGGATCTCCCATGTTGTTCTCCTTGCTCCCTTGAGCTCCATGCTTGAGTGATGGTTGATCCATATCAAAAAGGGCAATGGGGAGAGACACATTCGAATTGCCAAAAAATTCTATAAAATTAATAAATCTATTTCCTTTATAACTTTTCATCTGCACAATAATATATTAAGAAATGAGAAATAAAAATATGTATTACATATCTTTATTCAATTTACATGCTCTATATTTTTTCTTTGTTTTATTAAAATAATCGCAATTATTTTGATTGTGCTTTTTAAGTTCTTATATCCGTGAAATTATAATCTAAGATATCAAAATAAAAATAATTTTTAAAGTGTGAATTATTATATTTTTATGCTTATAAATTTTTTTATGCAATATCTTGAATTAAATAATTTTTCCTAGTAAAGTTTATCTTTTTTCAAATTGATCTTTCAAAATGCATGGTTATAATTTTATTTTATAAAATATATTGATTTAATTAACTTTTCTTAGTGAATTTTATTTTATTTTTTATTGAATTTATCTTAAATAGTTGTTCTACTTTTGTAATATATTTACGTAAAAAAATTAAATCATGAGTGTGTACGACAGGTCATAAAAACTAGTGTGACAAATGTGTAATCTGCTGGAGAATTTGCTTTGTGATAAAATTCCATACTTTTGCTAGAATAGAATTGTGGAAAAATAATTATTTAGTCTCTCAGATTTGCCATAATTATTTAAATACTCGTCTGATTAAAAGGTCTTTCCATCAAAATTAAAGGGTTTTAGACGTTAAAATCATATAAAAAGACTAAAACACCCTTTGGGTGATGTGGACCATCATGGGATTGCAATGGAGAGAAACCAGAAGTCTCATTTTCTCCCAAATGTAAACTTGACACTAAAAAAATCCTCTCAATCACTGATTCATCCATTGAAGCATTTTTCCAGAATGGGATATTTTTTTCATGATTCCAAGTGATTAGTGTGGTAACCGCTGCAAATTGGGGTTGAATCAAACGCAAGAACCTTCAATTTTGAGGTAAATATGCTAAACTTTGACTCATTTAAGTATTTGCTCTACATGATTGAACACCCATTTATTTCTTTCACAGCAGAAAAAAAAAAAAAAAAAAAAAAAAAAAAAAAAAAAAAAAAAAAAAAAAAAAAAAGAACCCTTCGCTTGGGAAAAAACTAACACAAATGATACAGGTTCGCGATGTCGTCGAAATCGAAAAGCCTGTGGTTAGGCCGAGGCACGCACCTACGTTAAAAAAAAAAAAAAAAAAAAAAAAAAAAAAAAAAAAAAAGAACCCTTCAGCTGAAAATATATACTAATCCACAAATGATTCACGTTCCAAATGGTCTCAAATCGAAGAGCCCTGTGGTTAGGCCGAGGCACGCACCTACTTATTCTGTGGTTAATGCAATTATTGAGAAGGAAGATGGGCCACGTCCCAGGTGCGGGCACACCCTGACTACACCCTGACGTCCCAGGTACGGGCACAACCTAACTACACCCTGACTGCAGTTGCTGCTGTTGGCGAGGAGGGAACACCTAGGTACGTACATTGGGCCGACACCTTGCATTACTGCTAATGAGTATCAAATTAACATATTTTATTTAGGCATTTTCATTGATAATGGCTGTTCTTTATATTGTATAAAGATGTATGATGTTTGGCCATTTCCAAAGGGAAATGATTCACGGAGGTAATATTCTTCATTTGATTTGGTATAATACAAGTTGTGGATTTTGTGCAAGTAAACACTGCGTTGCCAGATTGCTTGATAAGTTAGTAATAATGTTAACTGCAAAGTTTGGTTTGGTGCAAAAAGATTTCTTGTTTAATTGAAGTCCAATTTCATAAACGTGATTTCCAGTACATATTTTCTTAGAACCGAGTAACCAATAAGGGCATATGTTTGGCTTTCTTGAGGATTCAGGCTAATAAGGGCATATGTTGTCATTTCAAAATAACTATCTCACCTCTCTCTTAACTTTTATATGATTTTAAAAGTTAAGACCCTCTAATTTTGGACAGAGAGAGACCTTTTATCGAGACGGAACGAATTAAATATTATATTAAACGTCAGGGACTACTTAAATAATTGTAGTAAACCTGAGAGACTAAATAATTATTTTCCCTACAACCGTTGAACATTATTCAACAGCGCTAAAGCAACTCAACAGCACTGAATTTACAAATTAGATCCTTAATTACAGCTAGAGATGAACATTATTCAGGTCAAACCAGAATGAATACCTGAGAAATAACACATTGGTTTAAATTTTGAGACTTTTCAATTTATATAATTCAATCACCATTTTGGCCTTTCTACTCTTTTTCCTTTTATCAGAAACAGAAATCAGTTTCTTACTTGATTTCCCTGTTTCTCTACTCCTTGTAATTTTGCTTTAAAATATAAGAGCTGTCCCTATGCTGCTAGAAGTTCAGACGCAAATATGCACATAAGAATCAAACTGAAAGAATTCAGAATTCTTCCATTCTGAATTCAGTTCAATTATATATTTATTATGGGAAATTTATTTTTTTAGCTACCGGTAAACCAAACCTACAAGCCAATGCACAATTCTAACCACAGCCAATCAACCTCAACAGAGTTTAATCCAACAAAAAGAGAAAATAAAACTTTAATTTCATAGAGCATACACCTTCAGGCACATGGAAACATTGTTGCATGACAACTATTTGAAAATCAAACTTTATAATCAGCAAGAGCTATAGATGATAAAATATTGAAGAACGCACAAAAATAAGGGATAAATTCCAACCTAATACGATAGTGAAATTAGGAATCAGAATTTAGGACGAAAAAAAAAAAAAAGAAAGAAAGAAAAGAAAAGAAAGGTCAGAATTGGGTCATAAAGAGCATCCAAGAAAAAGAAGTTTCTGGAATTTTCTAGCAGCAGAAGGGAGAAGAAGAAGATGGAAGAGAATTAAAAAGTTCACAGGAGATAAGCAAAAACACTCAGGAAAAAGCCCAAGCAAAAGAACTATATAAACAGAGTTTTTCTAGAGACTCCAGTTTTCCTATTAAGATTAGTGATTACATATGGAAATAATACTTAATAAAAAGTTAATACCAAGTGAGAAAATTCCAAAAGGAAAATTTGCTGAAAAAAAAAATTGTTAAACAATACCAAAACCCTGTCTTCCTAAAGAAAAAAGACTAGGGGTCCACAGGATACTTATACCAAAAAAAGATTATCAGAAAAATCTATTTTGTTGAAAATTTAAAAGTACGAATTAAAACAAAATAACTCTTTCTTTATGGGCTACATGATTTACAGGTTCCTTGAAAAGAGCAGTTTGACATGATATAATAATTGCATAATTTGCCAAATCATCCTAGGATGACTTTATATAACTAATTTGATTCCTTTTCTGATTCTCATAGGCATTGAGGTTATATCAAAACAGCATAAACATCTAGATTTTATTCTCTGTGAATGCATCTCAAGGTATCATGAAAAACAAAAGCCTCAACTACAAAATGTACCTTCCTCTAACTTGCCCAAGAATTTCTTGTGCCTTTTCACCATAACCATTCTCAACACCATCCTGCAAAGAATTAGGGTAAAAAACTTGAAGGAAATGATATAAACATAGAAAACTCAGATGAAGAGAACTCAAAAAACTGGTATGACACAAACCTTTGCCCAGTACGAATTATCTTTAAGCCTTTCATCAGAGAAAACCACTTCATCCAGGTTTACTCGTTGAAAATACTTAACCGTCTTTGGCTGTAATGAAATAATTCCAGTTGTAAGTGGACTCACAGAATCAATGATACTCATGAACAGAATTGCAAATGCTACCAACACAACAGGAAAACATATTCATG
Organism: Jatropha curcas; assembly: GCF_014843425.1. Next base: position 1,405,099 of record NW_023590999.1, read on the forward strand.
AAAAGGAATTATAGATAGGAGATAGAAAGAGCAAAAGGGTATGCATAAATCCACCTTAATTAAGCTGTCCCATAAAATAATGAACAGAATACAATCATGCAAAACCTGATGAACTTATTTCCCACAAGCCCTTAGAAGAGCTATCAACATTCAACTACACTGAAAACAAAATTTTGGATCCCAGTACAATAATTATCATGTCATAGCAAGTTTGCGTGCACATTAGACACCTAAACAAAACATTGTATAAATTTCATTCATTAATCGTCAACATGAGCATGTCAAACTTTAAGCATACAGAAGTATAAGACCTGGATATGTTAAGCATCTAGTTACCTTTAGCTTCATCGTCAAATGCTTTGCAAAGAATTTCATAACTCTTCTGATTTCCCATCTGCACAAAATGACAAGTAACAATGATCAAATCCTTGAGAAACAATTAAAAATAGGATAAAATGTAAATAGCCAAAGTCTCACACCAGTGGATCAGCTCTTGATGGTGAAATGCTTGATATGGTATATCTGCAAAAAGTTAGAACTGAATCACTAGATAAGAAAAAGGGACCACCAAGAAGTAAAATCATACATTTGGAGGAAATGCAAAATCCAAGATTTGGTACAGCTCGTGAACAAGGAAAAGAGATAAAAGGAGGTTTAGGATAGGAATGAGACATGGAAGGACACCACCTCCTTGCACAAAGCTCGAAAGAAAAAACTATCTCCATGAAGAATATCTTACAGGTCAGAAATAATTCAACAGAAATACACAGATTAGTATAATGGAGGACAGTTTGCACATTATACTCGATATATATTTGAAAGCTAGAAATTAGAAAAATTAGCAAATGACAAGTAAGGTTAGTGAAGGAATGACTAGAAATCAAAAAATAAACAAGAAAAGACAGGGCAGGACGAAGGCCACTGCGGCATAGCCCTCACATTGCAATCAGCAAGCAAGAACAGTACTGTGCAGAAAATGTAGGGTCCTTAAAGGCCGTTTGATATAGAAGTAAATTAGTGTTCAAGATTTTAGTGTTTAACAAGAATCTTTCCCTTCAACCTATTAATTTAACTATCAGCAATATATGAGAAAATATCAAGCGAATATTGTCTCAAGTCAAAAATATACCTCAGCTTACTATAGAAATTCATAGCGTCTACATTTGCTTTTTGGACAGTTAAGACTACAGCACTCATGCAATTCTGCAAAAGAGCAAACAAAAAATTGAATTCCAAATGTAAACTAGCACTATAATCAAATATAAAGCAGACCCCACAAAAAGAAAATGCTTTCAGCACCTTAAGAGCAATAAGCTCAAGAAGTTGCATTAGAAATTTCCCTAATCCTTTCTCTTGTACACGAGACTCGAGCTGAATTTCATATACGTAAAGGACAGGCATTTCTTCCTCCAGAGTAAACCGATAGTGTACAAACCCAACTAACATACTCTCATTTGATGGAGTTTGAGCTTTAGCCTGAGCTTCATAAACGAATATATAACGTGCTTCTGGTGCTACCATTTCCCTTTGCTTCACCTTCTCTTCACTAGCCCAATCAGGACCATAATGCCTCTCCATGTTAGCCTTAAGAAGGTTTTGAAGTTTTCGCTTTAGAGAAGCAGACAGTTTATCACCATTTCCGGATTCCAAGTACAATGACAAGCCTAACAATCACACACAGACAAATTTTATTTATTTTCATTAAAAAAAAAAAAAAGAAAAGAAAAGGACTGCTGTTACCATTTCTATTGAAATGGCGAAATGGCAGGAAAGAAGCGAGATGATCCTTTACAACAGAAGCTGATTTTATCAATTCGTCAATTGCCTTCTTCTTTTCTAATATCTATCAACCAAAAATTGAAAGTTGCGAATCAAAAATCAGATCGTTTTCTTTAAGTTAGTTCTTTCTGTGTTACCTTTCTTCTTTTTGCCCTGCTTCTGTCTTCTTTACTGTGATCGTTCGACGATGAAGCTTCCGACTCCATCACCGCCGCTGCCTAAGAGGACTGGCCGTTTAATTCCAGCTCCTCTCCTCTCAAACCGGTGGCCTGGTAGCTGGTAATGTTTGAAGTTGAACACTTTTTTTTTTTTCCTCTTTGGGAAGAGGCTCAATTGTGCCCTATATCTGTAGGAAATTCAGCTTCTTGTCATTGAATGCATATGAATGAAAACGAATGGGTTACTCACCTAAAATACACTGTTCGAATTCGAATTCGATTATAAGCGAGTATCTGAATTTGTCTTAAATCCGTTTAAAAATTTATATTTACTGTACAGCTCATTTTAAACCCGATTATAATTATCCATTTAAAAATTTAAATCTATTTAAAATTTGTTTAGCATTAGAAAATGTTTTTTATTTTAATTTTTTAAAAATGAAAATAGTCAAAAATTATAAAATTATTTAATTTGACTTAATAAAAAATATAATATAAATATTAAATAATTATAAAATTAATTATAATTCAAAAAGTGAATATGTATAATTTTTTATTTAAAAAATAGTCATCTTAAATATTTTTTAATATTTACTAAATAGTAATGGGTAGCAGGTACCGCGTCCTTGAACTTGAACCCGATCCAAATCTATTATGGATAATAAAAATACTACTCGAACCTATTCACCCATTTATTCACTATCGGAGCCCATTAAAATCGGATCGAATCAGGTGCCCGCCGTGTCGGGTTAAATTGCCATCTCTAGCAATGTACTCGCAAATTTTCTATAGATAGGAATATTTTTTTTTAATTATTTTGTAAATTGTTTATCACAAGTTAAATATAAATTACTTTTGGAAATTCTAAGTTTTAACAAAATAGATTAATTCGTCCTTACTATTTATATAAATTATTTCGTAATCTTTGACCAATGCCTCAATCCGACTATTTAAAATAAAAACAAAAATCACTGACTGCTCAACCCTATAAAATTATTTAAAAAAGCAGAATAAAAACAAAAGTTATCATTAATTATTTCAGCTCAACCCTATCTAATCCAACAACCACAGCATGCTCATGAATCATTGACTGCTCCAATGCTGCAATCTCCAATGCAAAAAGAGCTCATCTCTTTTATCCATTTCATTAAAAACCTTGTGTGAATTCTCAAGATGCAAATTAAAACCCACACCTGCTTTTCCTTCTCCGGGAATTATGATAAGAATGTTTTGTACAAAAACCCGACATTGACAATATGGTTCCATCACCTAATCAATTAAGTAACTGTTGCCCTTTAAATTAGTGGTTTATGAACAACAAATAAAATTAAATTAAAACTCACACGTGCTGCAAGTATCAGAACCCATCCCAATTCATCCTAAATTTAATCTTCATCTTCCAAATCGCGTCATGCTCCCCTAGATTTTCCCTCCTGCCCAACATGTTGTCAACCTATACAACACAGAGACCAAAAAGAAGAAGAAAAGAAAAGAAAAAAAAAAGATGGGGGTGATTTTCACATATCAAAGCTTCGCCACCGTTTTGCTAATGTACAAGAAGAGAGAATGGGTATTTGGGTTTCTTAGTGGCATTATTAGTAATTTCTATAACGGTAATGATTGGCCACTTAAGTCGCCCATAAGGGTGAGTTATATTTTAGTGCTAAAAGAATATTTTGGGTCCCACATGTATAGCTGATGTACAATTCTACATGAAGAGAATACTGCTGTATGTGTAAAGTTAGTAAGGTAAATATATAAGTGTTAATAAAAAAAAAAAAAAAAACTTGAAAAATAAGATGCATTTTAAAATGTCTCTCTCACACTTTCATTTGACCACTCTATGGCTCAAATGCCAGCAGTCGAATGCTTCCCTAGATTTTCGACTTCTAAACTTGTTGACCTAACAAACATGAAATTGTCCTAAATACTACTATCAGTACATCACGTAGACCAAAAAGGATAAGAAAATTTGGTTTATAAAGAAAACTAAAGATAAAAGAAAAATAAGGAAAATAACAAAAAGATGGGGGGCGTCAAGGATTATATACCACTCATCTCATTAAAACTTATGCTTAATACTGTCCAATAACGCGGGAAAGACAGATGCAAGTTTCTGTACATACAATTGAACATCAACGAGAAATTAAGAAGAAATATGGGATAAACTATTTCAGGGGATTTTTTCTTTATATCATGTAGGCCAATTACATTCAGTAATTTCCTATAAGCGGTATCATAAATAAATTATAATGGTAATTTTAAGGGGTCAGCATTTGGCCCACTTACCTTAGTTATATCCGCCCATAACCGGGTGATAGTATATACATAACTTTCTTTTAAGTGCATAAAAAATAATTTGAAATACAGTTTTGGGTCTAACCAAGGAAGACGTTGAGTTATTGAAATATATCAAAATTAAAGAGAAGTCTAAGTGAGAATAGGCCAGATTAGGATAAACTATATCACTCAAAGAACACAATATGAACCGTTAGAAATAGAAAACTCAATTAAATTTGTTAAAAGGCGCATTTCAGGGTCAAAATGTATTAAGAAATTATTCTTTAAAATAAATAAGTTCGAATAAAGAAAAAGAAATATTATATAAAGATGATTATATAGAGTAAAAAACAATATAATATAGTGTTACAATTTTAAAAATAAAAAAAAAAAAGGATAGTACACAAAGCTAAACATACAATTATGGTCGAAAATATTGGTAACTCAGAGATCTATGAGGTATGTAAAAAAATGCAAAGAAATGGTAACGAAAAATGCTCGTCATGAGAACAGTGAGCAAATAGGAAAAAAGTGAAACTATAGTGGCTGAATGCATAGAACCTGCACAACTGTTGCATTTTGGGATCGTAAAGCAACACTATGGTAAGAGTTTACCATATGAAAAAGAATTTTGATGAAAAAACTATTAAAACTAAAGCTCGACCAATTCAGATGAATCCTGATTAATTTAAGCATTGGTAAAAAAGAAATTCAAAGATTTAATAAATAAAAATTAACTTTGTAAAATCTAGAGTCCTTGGGTCAATGTGCAGCCTTTTTATGTCAAATAAAAATGCTAAATTGAACGAGGTGTTCCAAGACTAGTAATACAAATTAAATATTGAACGGCACGTTCAAATATCCAGGCCTTAGGGATAGAATGGATTAGTACGGAGAATAAATCACAACTGGTCCCATAAATATAGCTTATAAGGAGTCGTGTATATAAGAAATTAAGTACGTGAATCATGCAAATAGTCTTTTGAGAGTAAAATCTTCTCGTCTGCACATGAGAGAATCATGGCTTGAATTGGACAGGGAGAATACTAATATAATGAAAGTGCCTATAATAGATACGATATAAAAACCTCTGCATTCACAAGTTCCATTCGGGGCAGAGCTATAGACCTTAATGGAATCATAAAATGCCAAAGGAGAGAAAGTGCTTTGGTGCGATCTGAAAAAAAAATGCTCCCTCTTGAATTTCATGGAGTAAGGAAATCATTGGCAATATGACATATTGTCACATATTTTCCCTATAGTAATTTTGTATAGTATACATTGATGATTGTGTGTTCATTCACTAAATCCCGATTAAAGTCGGTTTACAAGGGCTAATCATAACACTATTTTCATGATGTATAACACACACGCAAGAATTAAATTATTTTATGATGTAAATTCTATTTGTTTTATTCTTGAATTTACTTTTTTTTGGTTTATTTTGGTAAAGTTAAGAGAATGTATTTAATTAGGGTCATAATGAAGTAGAGGATGTTTAATGTTGTTCTAGAGGTTTCTACAGTGTTACGATAAAAACAGTAAACAAGAAGGAAGGAAACGCCATAATCTCATTCTCTAAGATAACACTAGAAATTATTAGAGATATTATATTATAGGGGCCTAATATTTATTAATTGGGTTGAATTTGGATTAGAATTGCGAAAAGGTATTATATTTGATCAACCCGTTAATAGTGGAGAGTCGGCAGGCACGATATATTAGTTGACTATTGGGTTTAAGAATGATACTAAAATTTCGCATAATGATGTTAATCCATTTAGCGAATTGGAAACTCAAGAAGCTCACGTAAAATTTTTGAGCATACAAGTATGTACACTTTTGTGTTTATTGATTTATAAATATAAATTGTATTAATTGGATTTTTTGAGTGATCTTGCAGTTCAAATTTTTTGAGATATAATTTGGGCAATTGATAAGAAACACAGTGTTGACCACAGCTATTTAGGATAAGAAAATCTTTGTTATTTGGTGTTAAAAAAAATGTCAGTCCACTTTAAGGGACAAACTCAGCATAACTCAATCTAAATAGACAAAAGGATTTAATAATCACTCCTAAAGTATGTAGAGATAATTTAGGAGAATCTTTACACTTTTAACTATGTTGACTAAATATTCTCTGGCAATACATACCATTAATTTAATATATGAATAGCATTTGTGTTATAAAAATTGTTGAGAGTGTAGTGGAATTTGAGCTTTTGATTTCTTAAATATTGGTTATTCTATGTAGGTCAGCGAATGTGTAGAAAGTGCAAACACATAAATTAATAAGTAAACGGTATAAGTGAAGAAATAGAGAGAGTATGAGGGCGTGCGAGAGGTTGAATGCGTCTTACACTATTGGTGTAAAATCAGTTGGTACTCTCCTAAACGTTCTAAATTAAATTATTCTATCCACAGTAACAAAATAGAATTAGAATAAAGGGAAACTTTTTTAAGGGTGTATGTGATCTTTACGTTTATGAATATATATCTAATAAAACCAAGTTCTTTGTCGAGTATATATAGCTGAAGTCTCTTTTTGATATAAATCCACATAAAAATTTTTAACATATTATATTTCATCGGGGTGAATATGATGGAGATTATGTTATAGAAAAAATGGAATAGCCTGTGCACACTAAATAATAGGGATATTGTTGGTTTATTTGCAGAAAGAATGTGTTACCAATATGCAAACCGCATATAATGTAACCTGTCCTCCTGAAATCAGAGATTATCTGGTGTTGCGAGGTGACTCAGATTAGGGCAACTTATAAAGAGCGACCATTTTTAAGAGTATTTTTGAAATCTGACATGCGCGAGCGAGGTAGATAAACTGTTATATTTGAAGAAGGTCAGGTAAAGGGAATTGAGAGTAGATATAAGAAACTATGGAATTTATGTTGTGTGACTCTGGACCTTTTTGACTAAAAGAATATGAAGCTCTCTTTTACAAACTAAATCTACACCTTTAAAGAGGAAAAAGAAAGAAGTCGAATAGAAAGGGAAAAACTAGTAAATGTCATAAACTAGGCGAATGATGTTACGAGATAAAAAGTTTTATATCTATAGTGGAATGCGGACTTAAGTTTTAACCGCGCTAACTATAAAGCTTCTTTCTGAGCTTCCTGAGGGGTTTGTTTGCCACACGTTCACACCGTTGGCACAGGTTTAGGTACCCTTTGGAAAACCTTTAAACTATGGAGTCATAAAAATATTACCAACCAAACAATACTATTGTCTTTCTGCGAGAAGACGTTTAAAAAATGGGTGGGATTTAAGGGTGTCAAGGGCTGTCGAATAAAATCTTCCTTATCCTGAGAAATTCCGATATCCCGGTAATTAAAAGCCCGGAAGGCATCTATGCCCTATCTGTTGAATTATTATGTAGGGGTAAGAAGAGGGGGAGTATTTTATTAAAGAGTGAAAGTTGGACGATCAAAGTTTAAGCTGCATGCGAGCAGTGTCCTTCCACAGGAGTGGAGTCGAGTGTATAGTCTAATCGAGGGATGTAAAGGGTTATTGGGTTTGTATGACGGTTTGCAGGCTTATAGGATATACTTAAACGGTCGGATCGGGATGCACGCTAAAGTCGAGATAGGATTTTAAGAACTGTGGAATGACCACTGTCTCAAACGGTAGTAAGCAAGGATGAAATTAGAGGGCAGGCTAAAAAGATTTATCTAACAACCTCTGTTATGTATATATACAGGGAACACTTGTGTTGGTGGAGATGTTTTGCCAAAACTATAATGCCGAATATCTCGAAATCTAAACACTGGTAAATGCTTCATATGAGGGGCTAGTAGATTATGAGTACTCTCACATTCTATGATGGGGAAGGTGGTTAACTCTTTTGAGGGTCGTATGTTTAGAGGGATTATGAGTAAAAAAGCGAATATTATGCGTGATGTTGTTCTTATTATATTATTGAGTATGAACACGTCAATTATGTACTCGATGGTGGTTGGTAAAGAAATAAACATTGCTCAGGAATTTTACGAGTTAGAGTATATTATATAATAAGTCCTCTAGAGATGTAGAAGTTGGAGATAGTATCGTGTTATATAATTGCAAGCGCTGGTAACCTCAGAGCAGTTATGGATTGCGCAAGAGTTAACTCGGTCAAGTTTCTCTCGTCTCTATATTTTTAAGTGAAAATAAATTATATTTATATAGAATCAAATTTTATTTACAAATTTACGCGGGACTCTGTCGAGAGATATAACAATAGCAAGAACATAATCATTCTCGTGGATAGAGAAAATCAGGAATATTCCACAAGAAATTCCACTAATTTTTAAAAGGTTGCTTGTTTCCTCCACTTTAAATCTATATTAATATATTTTATGAGACCACGGCCGCCCAATTGCAAATATCCCCTTCAAATTTAGAGTAGAAATGAGTTGTAGGTCACTCTTATTAAATACCGTCGTATCTTTCTTTTAGGCTTTGACAGCCCAGGTCGAGTGAGTACAGCATATTACACAGGGTTTTACACTAATTATATATATGACTTCACTCAACTATATATTAATTATATTAAGGATAATAATATGAGTATGAAGCGTCATAGGGATTTAAACAACGGTTAGATGTAGTTGTTCTGATATCACCATAATCCGCCACGCACACACATTAACAAATTTATTAATTCCGAGTCATTCTTTTGGTAATATAAGTTTTATGTATATTTTTAGAGACACCAAGAGACTAAAAAAATATTAGTATAAAATAATATTCTGAACCTATCTATTATGAGATGATTATATTTAAGAGTGGTGAAGCCAGAGTTCAGAGGAGGAGAGAGGCAATATTAGCAGCGAGCTGGAATTATTATACACATTGTTAGAGGTTGGTTTTGATTAGAATAGGAGGGTTTGAAAATTGGAATTATCCATATCAAAAAAACTTATGAGAAGGTTTATTTGAAAGTTGCTGCGTTTATTTTAAAACATAGTTAACACCTACTCACTGAAGTTCGATTCTAAATAGAAAGTTCATCATGATCCGCCTTGTCTGTCCCACATGTATTAGGTTTTTATATTGTTTTAAAGTGATTGTACCCATTACTTTTTTGTCCCTGGGTATAGGATTGAAATGAGGTATTGCGCGCGTCAAAAATCAAATGAGTATTAGTTTCGCAATGTATTATTTCAGTTTATATAGTTCTCTGGGAGAGATACACGTTCTCTCTACAGTATTTGTCACCATATGAATAAAGAGAAGCACAAAAAAAAAAAAAAAAAGATGAAAGCTAAAATTGTCAAATACATGGTACTAGAGAGTAAAATGAGAGGAAGAAGGTTGAGGCAAAATAAGTAGAGAACCTGTCCTTCAATTGGAGTCGCAGGAAGTGTAAGGAATCGGGTCATAGCTTTAAGGGATTGACGTCATCGCTTTGAGAGATCTTTCTCGCTCGAATGTGAAAGGAATTAAAGGTATAACCGGAGCAACCTTTGACAAAAAGGAGAGAAAGTGTGGCCGATTGTAAAGCATTATGCACATGCATTCCAATCGATTAAGTCGGTAAGTAATATCTTCATTTAAAGCAGTAAATTATTATGTGTTTGTATCATTTTGTTTTGGAGTAGAGAATGATTAATGTCAATTGAGAAGATGTTGTTCTAATTTTAGGAACAGTAGAAAAGCATAATCAATTGTAGAATTGAAAAATAGGTTATTGTTGAATTGATTGGATATTTTTCCGTGAGTGTCGAATAAGACAGTATGATACTATGAAATTTTCGTGGAAATAAGAAGCTATGTAATTTGTTAATGAATTTAATTAAAGATTATTAATGTTTGTTGCAGTTAATTTTGTATTAGAGGTTGCAGCTTTGGTAAAAATTTGTTATTTGTATATATATTGCACATTTGGTATTGGCTATAGGCATGGCAACATAATTTATGAATATATGGTTATTGTGGAATTTATTTGATTTCTATTCAGGGAGGTGCATAGATACGAAGAAGGCGGCAATGATGCTAACTATGTGAATGTTCTTGTTATATTCCAAGAACAAAATAGTGGTGGCTGTGTGACTCGTAAATCTAAGAAACCAAGTGTGGTAAGAGTTTGATTAACCTAAATAAATTAATTCATGTAATGAGGATTATGAAAATGAAAGTGCTAATTTATGTTATATGATTTGCACGATATAGAGTCCGAATGTACGGTGTCGATCCTTAGCTTTAAAGGCATTAGTCAGTGAACTTATTGAAGAGCAGAAGGAATGGGTAATAGAACTGGATTTTGGTGAATTGCTAAAATTGCCTAAACTAATTCTAAATCGAAAACTTTGCTATTGGCTATGTGAGAAATTTAATAGTGAAAAAGTTTACCTTGAGGTGCCACGCAATGTCACGGTTAGGATATTACCAAACTATGTTGGATGGGTTCTCAAAATTCCATCAGTCGAAACTGCTTCTGTTGATATAAAGAAGGATTATAAGAAAGTTAAGTGCATCATTGATGATTATAATGGATGTAAAGTGGTTGTAGAGGCAGAGGTACTGAGAAAGATTAGATTGAGCAGTAGCAAGGATGAATTTTAGAGGCATTTCTTATTATACAAACTTGGTGTGTTACTATGTCCAACACAATGCTCTAGGTTTAGCCCACATTTGATGGAGGTGGTTTCTGACATAATAGCAATCTTTTCTTTTAATTGAGTTGAGTTTGTACTCGAGTGGTTGGTAAAAAGCATTCAACGTTTTAAGGAAGCAATTAGGAAGTACGGAAAAGCAAGTGGTCTCGGAGGATGCGTCTTGTTTCTTTAGGTAATTATATTTATTAGACAATTACAATTGGCTGAATACATAAATTCACTCTTGGACATTTCACAAAAAATTTTGTGTCCCCTTAACTTTTATTTTGACCCATTGAATACCTCAATTTATAAAATTGTACCTATTAAATACTTTGTTTGACCCATTGAACACCTCAACTTATAAAATTAGATCAATTAAACACTTATTGAAAAATTAGAAAATATAAAATTATTATTGCAAATGTTATATTAACCGCATATCAAATCAATATCTTATATATAAAAGTCAAAAACCTTTAAAATTTATTGTTTTTGATAAAAGGAGGTGTGAAATTATTACAAAAAATGAAGTTTAGAGTGCTATAAGGTCGATTCTATAGTTCAGGGTGCCCAAGGTTTTTTTGTTAAAGTTCAAGGATTAAATGATGTATTCGCCAAATTAAATTTTCATTTTTAAGATTAAAGTTTCATTGCATGAAAGAGCATTATTCACTCATTTATTAGACAAAGGTTTGCATATGCAACAGATAAAAAAATCTTGCATTTTCCATGCATTTGATTATAAAATATCCGAAAAAATTGCAATTGTGGAGAGATGGACACCTCTCTCTCCCATACAATTATCAATGGACACCTCTTGCATTTTGAACAACAGTGTTAATATGCTTACCATCATGGCATACGAATTGCAATACGTTAATCGACGTTGTCGTTTAAGGTACAAGTTGGAGTAATCCAGTTGCAAATTTTTTGTATTGGACCCATATAGTCCACCCTGCACATATATTGGCTTCCATTTATTTTGTGGGCCTTTCCTACAAGGTATGAATGGGTTGGATTTAATGTAAGCCACTCAAAGTTTTGTCCTACATATATTGTAATGGGCTGACTTTTTTCTTTTTTTTCTTTTTTTTTTTTTGTTCTGAGCCACTGTTTCAGGCATTAGTATTAGGGGGTATTGCGATACTCCACTAGTATGGCATTCTTTGTTGGAAGGAAATAGAAGCTTCCAACAGTAAATCCCCAAATTTATAACCCAATCCCTAACAAGTTTGCCAAACACATTTGAAAGAGACATGGCAATCATCAACCACGAAACAAATATTTCCAAGTCACGCTTGTCTTCACCAGTAACCTCACGAAGCCATGGAAGTGGAAGGCCAGATTATGATTTTTGGTTTTATCCAATGTTAAAATGGTTTTTGGTTTCTGAAATTGTGCTATTTGCTATAATGTTGTCTTTGTTTATTAAATTTCTCATATGGTTTCTGTGTAGCAAAGTAGGCAGATTCACTAATTTTATATTGCATATTTGCATAAAAAAGTTACGATGTTATACTTGTCATTGCTGGAAATTGGTCGAAATTGCAACACATAAAAAATTGCTCGTATTTGCAAAGTAGGTAGCTTTGGTGCGCCTAGCAAGATAAAAATTATCCCAATCATCAACCATAGAATAAAACTTAGCAAACATATAAAAAATTTGCATTATCGTAATTAAAATATGAAAGCAATTATTATGGATTAAGTAACAAAGATGATGATATGTTTTAAAGTTCAAGAAATGTAACCATGGCATGGATAATAATTGTAAAGAGTGATGCCAAATAACATAATAGCAGTCCCATGTTTTGATCCACAAGGGTAAATTGGCAAAATAAAAAATATTGAGTGGCAGTAACACTAGAATTTTATTTTCGCAAAGCCTTCGATACAAACTGAGAAATTAAAAGACATAAATCGCTCAATATAGACTGATCCACTTCCAGAAAATTGCCACCATACAACAAAAAATGCAAATTAGATATAGTTTAAGGAGCAAATTTTGTCTTTTAGTGAGACAGATGCTTTGTTGCATGAAAGCCTTCAACTCAGCAGCATCCTCCTTCATCCTAACTAAACCTACAACAAATTCGTCCCTAACAACGTCCTTGTACTCTTCGATTACATGTTCTGTTAGACGCAGATGAGGTATGATAGATTCTATGAGTGCATGTTTAACCTTACCAACATCCTTTCTCAACTCCTTTCTCAACTCGTTCATGATGTAATCAGTGCTTGGTTTGCCCATTTTCTTCACACCTCTTTTATCCTCGGTGGACTTCATGGCCACCCAGTTACTCTCATTGATGATTTCCTCATGCAAAATCTTAAATACACATATATTTTCCTTGCAAAGTTAGACTTTGTAATAAATTTTGAAGATTTACATATAAAATAGAATGCTAAAAATCGTGAAATTGAAATTAACGTCCTTTCCAGCACAGGTGTGGAAAATACGGCCACAATTTTCTCCGGTGGTAGCCGTAATCTGGATTTTTAGCAGGCGACAAAGATAAAGCGGCAGTAACTTGGTTCGCTTTTTTGTTTGGGTCGAGCTCTGCATCTGAGAAAGGATTCCATCTTGCTCCATTTTAATGTCTGATTGAGAGTTTTTCACCTTTGTAGCAAAAAGGAAGGAGGATAGTTGGAGACGGAATTGGCTTCATTGATGATTCAGATGAATATTGGGACTCCAAAAATCTATTGTGTTTATATACTGGATATGGTTGAGTACAAGTAAAACAAAAATTTGATTGTACTTGGGAAGCTAACAAATGGACAAAGTGTGCTTTGGAAGCTAAAAGCCAAAATCCAGTACAAGTTATATGTACTAAACAATTATTTTAAGTTTTTCTTTTGACATCAACTTACTTTTTACACCAGCAGTTGTCGGTATCATTAATTTCATTTGTCATCCAACGAGTCTGAATAAAGCCTACCTCAAATAAATGATAGGTGTATAGATGAAATTTCAAAGACAACAAAAATCTGAAAAAATAAAGGGCAAGGAAAGTAAGTTTGGCTTCAAGTTATTAAAAATTCATTGGGCCTGCATAATATAACACTAATTAGGCCCAATATATTAAAACATAGTTTCAGCAAGTGCTCCTTGGAAAACCACGCCCATATGTAAGTGCAAATGATGTAAATAATACTTTCAAGCACTGTTGGTCATACATGACATCAGTAAGTTTGATAATAGAATAGGCTTTTGTTTTATCTTCTACTTCATAACTTGTAGAGGAGTGCAATGCATTTAGTTTGAGATAAAAGTGTTGCACATGACCCTGTATAGAATGTCAAATCTTTATGGGCCTAATGAAATTGGTGGGATAATGCAATTTTGAGGGTCATGTTTCCCGCCTATTGGTTTTTTATGCAAAATTTGATTTTTACATGCCGTACTATCCATTCTTGTGTGCGGCATCCATGCGGAGCTAGATTAGACTAGCGGGATATAGACGAAACCACACCGTAAAGAGGGCATGAGGGTGTCAACATCAATAACAGTGCATATGGGTCTTTAATGAATTAGTCTCCTAGTGTTACTATCACGAGGTACCATGGATCGAACCGGCACTAGGGCTAGGTAGGCTTAAGGCCATCGAGACCCGTAGTAAGCCTTTGACATCAATAGTATTTCTCGAGTCCAATAAAGGCAATCACAACTTAAACTATATATATATATATTAATATTATCACGAGGTACCATGGATCGAACCGGCACTAAAAGGGCCTAGGTAAGGCTTAAGGAACCTGATATATTTTGGCACAGAGTATTGACCTTAGTAAAGCAATTCTGTGGAAGTAATAAGGGAAGAACATCTCTGACAAAGGTCTAAATTAAAAAGTAAGATCAGAATTTTTAAATTAAAATTTTATCATGACAGATGTTCAAAATAAATATAGGCTATATTATAATCACACAAAACTTGAGGATTATATAGCTGATTTAAAAAATAATATATAGAGATAGATTATTTCAAGCATCTCACAAGTATACCTTTTATTGGATAAAGTAATATACACCATTTTGATCTTGCCATAGCTAAACTTTCACCAATACATTTAATAAAAATTGTATAATAATACTAAAAGTATTAGTTTTACATATAAGGATAATACAAGGTACGACAAATAAGACAACTCAAATTTTTAACTGAGATGACAAAGGACTAAGACAGATCATAAGTCTATATTCACCTTCATTTGCCGTGAGGTTCATCGTCTACCGTGCCTTGAAGATGCTACGATTATTTTAATAGATTCCAATAAGATTCTCTACTTTACGAGGCATATCTATACAATGTAGTGATAATCTAATCAGAGAGCTCAATGTGAGACCAAAGGACCAGAATATACTTTCCACATCTGAGACGTATCCTAATTTCATTTTCCTAAAGTTTGTCAAACTCACTCTCAGAAATTTATCTAGATGACTGTTTCACTGAAATGATTTAAATATTTTAAGAAACCTCTAGTTTTGATCGAGTTTTTTAGGAAATGCAAAAATAATCTCTTACTACTAAAATTTAATAAATTAATTAAATCAAGCATAATGTGTAATTCAATAGCCTTGATGATAGTATTAATCATAAATAAGATAAAATAATGAAAAGTTTAAGTCAATTATAGACTTAATAAAATGTCCTAACGTGAAATGATCTTAGTATTCCTATTCTAGCTTCTTTGTTATGGAGCGAGCACATAAAGAAATAACTAAAGACTTCTAATTACCTAAGCACAATGTAGAACGGCATAAATAAATCTGCGTAGGGAGGAAATTAACTTTGACAACAAAGAGGAAAGATCAAGTTTTGAATACCTTCGGTAAAAGAGCAGATGTGTTTCTATATCTAAAAAACTAACAACAAGTAATAGCGATCACTTAAAAATACATAAAATATACATATGGAACATAAAGCAACATAGACAACTTTTCACCCCAGGAATAGATGGATATTGGAAGGGCGAGATGCAATTACCTTAAATCATCTCGCTACATCGAGACCCAAGAAACTTCTAGAACCAAGCAACCAGTGAATCTAGCACAAGAACACCAACCTTTATGGAACGTACATTAATTTATCCCAAAAATAAATCGCGTAAATGCAGACTTTCTAGGAAGATGGATAGGTTATAATTGGAATAGATATCAGAATAAGATCTAAATATACTAAAAAAATATCTACATTCCCAGGGTCACAAATTTGGTCAAGTCAACATAAGGTATTACAAAGCTTAAAGAAGTCAAGAACAACAAAATAATAGAGTAAAGAATAAGATAAAACGCCAGGTCATTCCTTCACAAATAAATTGGAATAAGTTTTATCTTGATCTTGATGCATATTAGAGGAATGCAACTCTCACAATCCTCTCTAATCAATAAAACACGCCAAAAAAGCATGAAAACAAATTTGAAGAATTTCTATTTCATTGAATTGTGTTTTTATTTTAACAATATAACAAAGCTATTTATAGCTAAATCTAAGAGGTCCTGATCCTTAAAGGAGTTTCTTAAAAAAAAAAAAAAAAAAATCGAGCAAAGCATATGAAATTAATTGTTGAATTTTTTTTTTTTTATTTAGACTGAAAGTTAATTTTAAGGATAAGACTAACAAATCTCAACAACTTAAGGATTTAGGAATAACAAATCCTAACTAACTAAAGATTAGCTAAATCTAAACAAAAAAAGGATAAATTAACCAAGGGTGGCCGAATTATAGGAGGCCCAACCTATTAACATTGTTACAACTCAAAATAAATATAATTGGACTAACTAATCTCACTAGAGGCAGATTCTAGCACGGCCTGGGCGTGCCAATATGCACGGGCGTGCTTCATGTTAATTGTTTCCTCTCACAAGTCAGATCCTGGCACGACTTGGGCGTGCTATTTGGTACAGGCGTGCTTCATGTTATTGCTTTTTCCTCCACAAGTCAGACTCTAGCACGGCTTGGGCGTGCTATCTTGCACGGGCGTGCTAACCTAGCACGGTCTGGGCGTGCCATATGCTGGAATTTCAGATTCCATCTCAACATGTGCTATAGATTCCATCTCAACATGTGCTTCCATTAATGTAAGAAACTTAGGTGTGCCTTTAAGTTCTTCATAGCACTTGTTGAAAGCAAGGTCATGGAGCTCTTGTGTAATTTGTTCTTGAATGTATAGGGACATGGTTGCTCCATATTTCTTTGCACGACTCCTTGTAATTAGTCCACTAGGAAGTACTAATGGATTTTCCATGTTGTGCTCCTTGCTTCCTTGAGCTCCTTGGATGGCTGATGGTAGTGGATCCGTATCATCCCCCCCTTCTTTAAAAAGATTTGTCCTCAAATCTGCATCCAGGTCAAAAGGAGACAAATAACTAACATGAAAAGTAACGGAAACATCATAATTACCTGGTAAGTCTATCTTGTAGGTGTTGCCATTAACGTGCTCCAAGACTTAGAATGGTCCATCTCCACATTCATCAAGCTTAATCTTCCTTTGATTGGGAAACCTTTCCTTGCGAAAATGTGCCCAAACCCAATCTCCAGGTTTAAACACAACATGCCTCCTTCCCTTGTTGGCACGGTTGGTATAGCCTTTATTTTTCATGCCCATATGAGCCCTAGCCTTAGCGTGCAACTAACCCTAGCCTTAGCATGCATCTTCTTCACCAATGTAGGCTTCTTCTTACTATTAGGGAACTCCTGCAACAAAGAAACATAACTAGAAGGTAAGAGAAGAAGTGTTAATGTTAGTCAAATTATATTATGCAAAAACTCCTTAAACCGAATCATTAAGACCGGTCTACCCTCACTAACACTGCTTTGGATCTCTCTCTTTCTCACATACATAATTTGTTTCTTTCTTCCGTCTCTTTGTTTTTTCACTCTCAATTGGGCCATCAATTTGTTTTGTGATTTTTGTGGCCTTTTTCTTCTCATCCTCACTCTTCTCTCTTTTTTGTTTTCTCGATCCTAAAACCTCATTCTCTTTTTTTCTCAATGTCGAAACCTCTCTCTCTCTTTCAATTAGCTTCTTTTTAATTTGATACGACTAAGGATAAGACTAACAAATCTTAACAACTTAAGGATAATCCAAAAATCAAACTAAAGGATTAACTAAATCTAAAACAAATAGGATAAAAATTCCAAAGGGGGGACCGAATATAATAGGAGGCCCAAACCCATTATTATTGATACAACTCAAAATAAGCATAAATTAAGACTAACTAAATCTCGCTAGAGCCAGACCCTTAGCACGGCTTGGGCGTGCGCAATTCGCAACAGGGCATGCCTAGCACGGTCTGGGCGTGCCATAGGCTGGAATTTTAGATTCCATCTCAACATGTGGTTCCATTAATGTGAGAAACTTAGGTGTGCCTTCAAGTTCTTCCTTGAACTCTATGGTTGAGTGGTAGAGAATCCGTATCATTCCCCCTTTCCTCGAAAAGATTCGTCCTCGAATCTTAGTTAGAAGTTGAGGTACCCATGCTCCCTTGAGCTCCATGGTTGACTGAGAGCGAATCCGTATCATTCCCTCTTCCCTCGAAAAGATTCGTCCTCGAGTCTTAGTTAAAAGTTGAGGTACCTTTTTGCTTGTTAGAATCCGACCACTTCTCCTTGGAATCCATGCCTTTCCTTGGAATCCATGCCTTTTCCAGTACTCTTCTTCTCCTTTTTAGACCATATTGAACTCCATTGGTTGCTAGAACTTGAATATGCCTTTGCAACTCCTTTGTCTCCATTAGATTTCTTCTATAGGTTGGTCGATTTGGAATGATGGAGGCAGGAATGAAGTCAATTTGATGTTTTATTCCTCTTAAAGGTGGCAAAATACTAGGTAACTCATTAGGAACGACATTAGAAAATTCCTGCAACACAGAAACAAACATGAAAGGCAAACTATCAAGGTTAATGTCAGCATTAGAGAATAAAACCTCCTTGAACCTAAGGAGCAACACGGGCTGCCTCAAGGCGATCGCTCTCTTAACCTCTCTAGCTCTCGCATAAAAGGTTTGTTTCTTTCTCTCCTCTTTCGGTGTTTCACTCTCTAATTGGCCATTATTTTGTTTTGTTTGTCCTGTGGCCTCTTTCTCCTCTTTTTCTTCACTCTTTTCACTCTTTGGTTCTCTTGAACTCGAAGCCTCACTCCCATTTTCTCTCAAAGTTGAGGTCCCTTTCATTAACATCTTTCACTCTTTCCAAGGACTTAATGAGAGATTGATTATGTTCAATCATACTCTTGCAATGTTTTATTGCCTCATCAAGCTCCTTATTTTGCTCTTCTATAAGCTCTTTTTCTATTCTTCTTAGCATAGCTTCTCTACTCCTTTGAGTTGATAAAAGCTCAGATTCTTTTTCAGTTTTAACCTCACCTGACCTATCTTCTTCACTTAACACCAGTTTTTCTGTCTCAGCATCATTGATTTCTTCTATTTTCTCTTCTTTTTCTATCTTTTCAAACTCCTTTTTCTCTTTTGTTTCTTCTCCTTTTTCTGGTTCTGCTTCCTTCTCAGTTACTGTCTCCTTCTCTTTTTCTGTCTCTTCCTTCTTTTCCTCTTCTGATTCCTTTTCTTTCTCTTCTTCTTTCAAATTCTCTTTCTTTTCTTCCTTTTCTGATTCTTCCAATTTAGCTTTTCCTTTCTCTTCTTTCTCCTTCTTCTTCTCAGCTGGTGTAGTACTAAGACGAGCTCTCATTATATTAGAGTGTTGGGCGGCGTTAATCTCCTTCAACTCCTTTCTCATATCTTGGAGGAAACTGTTGTAGATTCTAAACTGCCGTTGGATTGACTCCATTAAAAGTTTCAATTGGGAATCCTCTATTTGACTTCCATCCTCACTATTATCTTCAGACTTGCCTGCACTCATGGTTAGTATTCAAAATAGAAAACACGAAAAGATTTGAGTTAATAGTAAAGCACTCCCTCACGTGTTTACACTCTTTAATCTCCTCAAAGTGTTTACACTCTTTAATCAACTCCTTGCAATTCCTCTAATTGTTACTTCAGAATCCTTAGTAGGTCAACCAACCAACTCAAAAGCACGTTTAGAAACAAGGAATAAACCTTAACAATGAAAAGCAAGCACAAATTCTAGAAAGAAGACTCAAAAACAAGATGGATAGCAGCACAAGAACAAAAACAATACACTACTTAATTATCAATTAGAGTGTAGTAAACAAGCAAACACACCCTAATAATGTAATAGAAGCAAAAGAAAACTCAAACAAGAATAAAGAAACTAGAATTTAAAAGACAATTTCTAGATCTAATGTATGAATTTAGTTTACTACAAAGTAAACCAAATAAAGACATAGTTAATTCTACCCTAAATAAAGCAAGTAATCAAAAAAAATCCAAAAATTCAAAAAAAATTTTTTATAAGGTCAGAACCGAGCACGGGCGTGCTAGATGGCAGCACGGGTGTGCGTGTATAGCTTGGTCCGACAATTGAGAGTCAGAGCCTAGCACGGGTGTTCTTGTTGTGAAGCACGGGCGTGCTAACTTGTATCCTCCCTTATCCTTTCAATATAACCCAATTTAGTTAGGATTAGATTTTGAAGGATTATAGTGGATAAAATAAATCTCAAAAAGATATGGACAAATAATTCTTGTTACCTTATCCACAAAGTAGTTAAGATTAGATGATAAACTAAATCTCAAAAGATATGGACAAATAATTCTTGTTACCTTATCCACAAAGTAGTTAAAATTAGATTTTATCAAAAGATTATAGTGGATAAGCGTAATCTTCCACAAAATAAGGTCAAATCCCTAAGAATTAGGAACAAAATCCCTATGAATTAGGAACAAAATTCACACAACACAACTCAAGCTTCAATGGTGGATGAATTTTTCTTACTCTTTTTTTTTATTATTTTTTTGCCAGATCTAATTTAGCAAGATCTAAGATCACATGTAACACCCCTTCCCGGTCCACCCGTAAACCCGAATGAACCGGACCGAGGCGCTACAAACTGGTTGACTGTATGGTCTGACATGCTGAAAAACAGGAAAACAAATAATCATAAACCCTAGAACTAAGATAAATAAGAATTTACCTTAATCTTTGGCTCTGATACCAAACTGACGCGGAACCCTATGGAAATTTTATGAAAATTAATTCCAAGAACTCTATGACAAGATTTGAATAGAAAGATCAAACTAAACTCCCCTCTATGGCACCCAAAGCTTAAAGAAGCAAGAACACCAATAATAGAGTAAAGAATAAGATAAACGCCACAAGTAAATTGTTAAGTTTACCTTGATTCTTGATGCAATTAGAGGAAATCAATCTCACAATCACTCTAAAGCAAAGGACAAGCCTAAGCATGAATAAAGTTGAAGAATTTCTATTTCATTGAATTGTCTTTTGTTTTACAATATAACAAGCTATTTATACTAAATCTAAGAGGTCCTGATCCTTAAAGGATTTAGAATAATTAATCTAAATCAACTAAGGATAAGGATTTATAAGGATTTAGCTAATTTCTAAACGCAACTAGACTAACAAATCTTAACAACTTAAGGATTTGGATTAACTAATTCAAATCAACTAAAGATTAACTAAATCTAAACAAATCAAGGATAAAAATCCAAGGGGGGGCCGAATTATAGGAGGCCCAACCCATTATTATTGATACAACTCAAAATAAGCATAATTGACTAACTAATCTTGCTAGAGCCAGACCCTAGCACGGCCTGGGCGTGCCAATTCGCACGGGCGTGCTAACCTAGCACGGTCTGGGCGTGCCATAGGCTGGAATTTCAGATTCCATGTCAACATGTGCTTCCATTAATGTGAGAAACTGTGCTTCCATTAATGTGAGAAACTTAGGTGTCCCTTCAAGTTCTTCCTTGAACTCTATGGTTGAGTGGTAGCGAATTCGTATCAACCAGTCAAGCATATGACACAACATAAGCACCCACAAGTAATTACACTTTCAAGTAATCAAATAAGTGGAAATTGATCAGTGGTGTCACTGAAACCTCGACGAGCCGTCCTCACACATGGCCCGCCCTCTCAAATGTGTGCACCAAGGAGCCGATCCGCATACATGGTCGACCGATCTAATCCTCACTTGAATAGCCCTCTCATTTTTTTAAACTCTCTTTTCTTTTCCATACCAACAGGCAGCCACCCTGTGGTTTTCTATATCATATATCATCATATGCACACAGGGGCGCCGATCTTCCCATAAATGGCCGACGATATCAAAGATCGCCCTCACAAACCCATGGTGACCCACTTCATCCTAATTCCACATAAATAAAGCACATCATTATCACAATACATGTAATCAAGCAATACAATTAAATGCAAGTACATCAAACAACAAGTACATCAAACAATTATATATCATAATGCAAGTACACAATTAGACATTCATATTCAAATAGAAATAAATATATAAGTAACAAATGCTAATAATATAATAATTGGTACTTGAAAAATAAATAAATAAATCAATAAACCATTATATAATGATAATTTTATGTATAATGCAAATGGTATGTTCTATTTATTCTTACTTACAATGATAGATTATAAAAGACCATAATTTGGATTCTGTTGGAGCAATGAACGAATTAGAGTGATTCTAATAAAATGAAATTGGAAGGAGAAGAAAAAAAATTAAATAAAGCATTCTCCTAAATAATAATAAAGGATTATCCTAAATAAATCCAACAACCTATTTAAAGTAAAGCTAATCTAGTTTTTGTCGAGACTGTACATTCTCATTACTTTTGGAAGAATCTTTATATATTGGTCATATCACTACTACGCCTGATCGAGATAGATTCCACATGGAAAACAGTGCATTGGGCAATCAGGCCAACCATTGTTTTCCAAATGTTCCTCTACTTGCGAATCAAATATTATAGTTTTATTTCTTTTCTTATTACTAAGTCACATGCTATTCGACATTCCCATGCCACAGGATCTAGTGTGTCCACTAATCCATGGGGAAATACCATTCAAGATGTCTTTCCTATATGTTGGTAACGGCCGATCCCAACATAAGGAATTCATCTTGACCTAACAACTATCAAGTATGTTATTATGCCCTTTAGGATTTCACATTCATGAGAATTCCCTTTTTAGGATTTCTAATTATGTAGCTAGAGCATTATTTACTTCTACCTTATAATCATTACATGAAATCTGCCATGCAATTGCCTATAGATTCATTTAAAATGGTTAAACCACAACCCATATATGGCTGTCATCTAGAACATCCAAAACGAGCCCAAATAATCACATTTTTCATAGATATTATCATAAATTCACATTTATTCATGGTCTAAAAGATCTCATATCAATATAAATCCTGACTAATAAAATTTATATTCATTCAGCTTCATCATCCTAAGCGAACACATTAAACGGACTCCACTGATAGAAGAAGCAATGAGAGACTATTGTATTTGACGAGTAGGAAATCCTAAGTATCCGCAATTACTTTCTAAACCTAGATCTGATGTTCTGATACCATGTTTGTCATGACCAGTACCATGGGCCGGACTGGCACTAGGGCCTAGGTAGGCTTAAAGCCACCGAGACCCGTAGTAAGCCTTTGAAATCAATAGTATTTATCAAGTCCAATAAAGGCAATCACAAATATATATATATATATATATATACCTGACAAGTCCAATTCATTTATAATCGATCAAGTGATACATCAAAGCCCAATTCGATATGGGCTTAGGCCTAATATGATCTTTCGGGCTAAAAAGATCCATCAAGTGATACATCAAAGCCCAATTCGATATGGGCTTAGGCCTAATATGATCTTTCGGGCTAAAAAGATCCATCCCACGTAGCTCCATAAAGAAAATTTCAGATTTTTATTTTGATTAATTTAGAAAGTTTTGAAAATAAAATTACCAGGTATTACAGTTATGAAAAGATTGCCAATCGATAGTATTACTCTGGTAAGAATGTTCTAGAAACACTCCTTGTAAACTTCTCACATGGGACATATCATAGTGGCACTTATGATTAATTTTGGTAGAGTACGTTGTAACAAAGAACATGGGCTGTTGTAAAAGAATGTACACTAATTGAGTTTGTTCATTGTTTTTCTATTTTAATAAGACCTATTTACTAATTGCTTGGAAAATAAAATTTCCAATAAATTGATAAATTGTTGTAGATAGGGATGGTAATTTAAACCAACCTAGTTGGTTTATGATCTGATCAATGTTAGAGGGTTCAGGTAATGTGTAAACCGCTTTGGGACAGATTCGGGTAGTATTTTGACTACTCGTATCATGTTCGATTGGGTTCATGTTGAAGAATGCGAGTACCTGCTACCCATGACACGTTTAATAATTATTCAAAAAATATTTAAAACTATTATATTTTAGATGAAAAAATTATAAATACACACCATTAATTATAATCAATGCTCACCATTAATTATAATTAATGCTATAATTTTATTTAACATTTGAATTATATTTTTTATTGAGTCCAAGTAGTTTGTGTGTGTGTGTGTGTGTGTGTGTGTGTGTAGGGCAGAGCTATAAATGAATTTTCAATAAATAATTAACTTTATATGATTTTAGTTGGATCGATTAAAGTAAAATCTCTAATCTATATACGATGGTGTTTAATTTTCCAAATTTATACCCCAAGCCTTAGCAGTTTCTCTATGTGTGAATTTCAGGTAACTTTGTGATGCCTTGTTGGTTCTTTCCAAGCTCTTTCCCTTCTTTATAATTCATCTTCTTCATGATGTTGGAGACAATGGACCCCATGTTGGTGCTTTAACACAACAATCTGAAAACCGATCCAAGGGAGGATGAACTGCTTGTCAACATTTAGCGTAACTACACTCCTTTCATTGGCAGTAAAAATGGTGATGACTTCACCATTAAAGGAAATTTGATCTTTGGTGTAACGTTGATGGTACACCTTCCAATGAATGGTAACATGAGCGCCTAGCAATAAGGCAAATGTAAGGGGAATGTCCATAACAATGAATTCAGTCTCCTTTTCGATAATGCCCTCCATTTATCTCTTGGAGTCATCATAAGCTCGGATAACAACATCAGAAGGTTCTAAATCGAACAACTCCATTTTAAAATTGGAAAGAAGTTTCAACGGACACATATTCAAAGTTGATCTGTCATCAATCATAACATTACAGGTGATCCTTCCCATGAGTTCAACCTTTATAAATAGAGCTATGGTGTGATTCCTTCCTTCAGGAGGAAGCTCATTGTGAGGGGATTATGCTGAACCAACCTCACAAAATCAATTGTTGATATGGATGATGAAATTGGAATCTCAACCATTACTTTCCGTAAAGCTTCTCGATGTTTGTTTGAAGAGACGAGCAGGTCCCACATGCTTACATTTGCATAGGTTCTTTTTCATCTATTTTATCAAAGCATCGCCTTTAGTTTCTATCTTTGGCACACCCGATGAGCTTGCCTTCTAATTTTCCTCTCTAGGCTTGATCATATCCGGTTAATATACCCAACCACTACGGGTCATATGGTTCACAGCTCTTGCTTCCTCTTCTTCCTTGCTACTCCACACATCTAGAGTAATGAGATTCAAAAATATCTCATCCTCTCTCCCTACCCAAACTTCCTCACTTTGGTTCAACCACTCATCATCACTATCCTACAAATTCAAGATCATTACATAGATTTGTTCCAAAAGCAACTGCCTTTCTCTTTCTTCCTCTTCCTCCTCAAACTTGGCCATTAACTCCTTGAGAATCTTTCCAGACTCAACCATATAAAGATTTTTAGGAGGCAACACGTTACGAAAATTAGAAAGTGGATTAGTTCTCATGCTCAGCCTTGACTTTTCTGGGTCAATTATCTTGCCATCATCAATCAAATTTTAGATCTCATGCCTTAACCGAAGGCAATTGTCAGTGGTGTGGCCTTTACTTTGGTGAAAGTGACAATATGCATTATGATCAAAGTTCTTTGGTAGAGGTACTAGAGGAGGTCTTAATGCAAGTGGTCGCAACATGCTCGCTGACTTTACTTTTTCAAATACCCTAGAGAGAGGAGTGCAAAAGTTAGAAAACCTTCTTTGTGGCACATTAGTGGCTTTCAAATCTAGAGTGGCAGTTATTGTGTTCTTGTTGGTGCTCGGGGTCTTCACAGACAAACTTGACCTTGGAACCCGGATTTGTTAAAATTTCCAGCACGGTTCTCATACTTTCTATCTTCTCTGATCTTGTCTTCAATGGCAGTCCCCACCTCATACACTTGTGACAATTTTGTCAAAGGCATATAATATAATTTTTCTTGGAAAGTTGGCAGAGTTCCCTTAGTAAAAATCTTAATCTGCATCTTTGTATCTGGGCAGTTCCTCATCTACGTGACCTTGGCCCTCCACCTAGCCATATAATCTGTGAAAGTCTCGTCATTTTTCTACACAGTTGCTTCCAAATCCCTTAGATTGACGCTCATCTGAAAGTCATAAGCATACTCTCTTAGAAAAACCGTGGTGAGTTCGTTCCAATCTCTTCTCACCTTATTTTCTAAGTTATAATACCAAGTTTGGATAGACTCGGTTAAGGACATCGGGAAAATCTTTAGAATTTCCCTTGATGGCAGATCCGCCAATTCCATAACTGACTTGTATTGCATGAGGTGCACCTTAGGATCACCATTGCCATCATATTTTGCCACTTTCAGAATTTTTTAGGTTAGAGGATTGGTATGCTTCAATTCCAACTCTTCATCATCATCATCGTCGATGTCCCATATTGATCCATTCCTTTGGATTTCATAAAGACGTGCAATTTTTCTAGCTTCTTATCCAGCTTCTCAAATTTTTCTGACACAACTGGCTTTGTGGACATTTTCTTACTGAAGAACTCCTCGTCTTACCAAGTGTCATCCATGTGCTCTTTTATTTCAGATTCACCCTTAGCCTCATCATCTTCTATCACCATTTGCTCTTTACCTTTATCTGTCCGTAAGAACTTTTCGAGGCTAGCTGCCTTTATCTTTTTTATCATCTTCTCAATACCCGACAGAGGAATACTGGTCTCACCCATACTATCAACAGAAGTAGAAGCTTAAACTGACAAATCTGCTTGAACTGGAAAGTACGCAACCTCAGTGTCGGAGCCCAAAGAACTAGTAGGTGCAAAATTAGGCAAATCAAAGGGGGTTAAAGGTTCTTCAACTCTAACCAGGCGATAGTTTATTCTTAACCAATTGACTTTTTGTGGAGATTTATCCCTTCGAGGCGCTATTTTGACTACGTAAAATAAATGTTAGCAAACACAACATGATGTACGTATGCATGGATGCATGGATATGAAATGGCATACAAAAATGCAATCATACAATCACGACATCGTGAGATGCAATAAATGCTATTTTCCATTGTGGCTTTATCATGACTACTCAAATCCCAAATCGGAAAAAGGTTCTTGGGAATTTTTGGGAGCAAAACGTGCCCTATTTTATAGCTAAATACTTCTAATGACACTTTAGCAAGGTTTTTATTTATGCCTCAAGCATGATAACACTTTAGCAAGGTTTTTATTTATATACAATTGAGATTGTTTCTCCCTTTCTCTTTTCTTTTTGGAACAACATTTGGTTCAAAATAGACTCTCTTTCAATACTTTCCAAAAGTGGACTTTTTACATTAACTGTTCTTTTGAGGCCCTAACTAAATATTTACAATTATTTAATCTTAAAGCCTAAGAGGTTTGATATAGCTTCACATCCTCTAAAGTGAAGTGTACAATTTCCATAAGGTGGTTGGCGATGTTGCGCATGAGTGTAAATCGCACCTCCATACCTTGGAAGAGGGTCACAGCTTCAACTTGCACTTGCTTTATTTTAAGCAAGAGTTGATAAGCCTCTTCTAATTGGTCTTCTTTAGTTGATGTTGGAATCAGAGGAGCTTCCCTCTTAGGCATTTCGAGTGTAAAATCGCACCTCCATACCTTGGAAGAGGGTCACAGCTTCAACTTGCACTTGCCTTTATTTTAAGCAAGAGTTGATAAAGTTGATAAGCCTCTTCTAATTGGTCTTCTTTAGTTGATGTTGGAATCAGAGGAGCTTCCCTCTTAGGCATTTGGGCTTCGGCCTTGTAGTCACTATTGGAAAGAGCCCATTTGGCCCGTTTTACTTCCAAGACTTCTCTTAAGTCCCTCACCCTTTGGCGTTTTGAACGTCGAGATCGAGCCATGATATAATATACCTAAATGGCTACAAGAAGACAAGTTAACCAGTCCATGGGAGGATAACTTGCTTGTCTACGTTTAGCGTGGCTACACTCTTTTCACTGGTAGCAGGAATGGTTATGACTTCACCATTAAAAGGAAATTTGATCTTTTGGTGTTGCATTGATGGTACACCTCCCAATGAATGGTACCATGGATGCCCTAGCAGTAAAGCAAATGTAGGGGGAATCTCTATAACAATGAATTCAGTCTCCTTCTAGATCGGCCCTACTTTAACCATTATTTTAAAAATGCCCTCCACCTGTCTCTTAGAGTCGTCATAAGCTCTAATAACATCAGAAGGTTCTAGGTCAGCCAACTCCATCTTGAACTTGGAAAGAAGTTTCAACAGACACATATTGAAAGCTGATCCATCATAAATCATAACATTACCGGTAATCCTTCCTAAGCCTTTATAAATGGAGCCTTGGTGTGATTCCTTCCTTTGGGAGGAAGCTCATCATCAGAAAAGGTAATTGTGAGGGGATCATATTAAACCAACCCTGTAGAATCAGCTGTTGATATGGATGATGAAACTGGAATCTCAACTGTTGCTTTCAGCAAAGCCTCTCAATGTTTCTTTGAAGAGATGAGCAAGTCCCACATGCTCACATTAGCATGGGTTCTTTTTAACTATTTTATCAAAGCATCGCCTTCAGTATCTTTCTTCGGCACACCTGATGAGCTACCCTTCTCATTTTTCTCTCTAAGCTTGATCATGTTTGGTTGATACACTCGATCATTGCCCTCTTGCTTCTTCTTTTTCCTCGCTACTCCATATGTCAAGAGTAACAGGATGCACTATCATCTCATCTTTGCTTCCAACCCAAACTTCCTCACTTTGATTTAGCCACTCTTCGTCGTTATCTTACCATACATTCAGGACCATCACATAAATATGTTCCAACAATAACTCTCTCTCTCTCTCTCTCTCTCTCTCTCTCTCTCTCTCTCTCTCTCTCTCTCTCTCTCTCTCTACTCTCTCTCTCTCCTCTTCCCCCTCCTCCTAGAATTCAACCCATCAAACATCCTCGGGAGTCTTTCCAAACTCAAACATATGAAGATTTTTTTTAGAAGGCAAGCACGTTATGAAAATTTAGAAGTGGATTAGTTTTGTAAAGTCCCAATTTTTCTATGTCTGAAATAGTAAGTTATGAATATCCTACTGAATCAAGTCGTTCGCATAGAGTCGAGTCGGGCTAAACCGAAACTGCGGTTCGAGCCATTAGAGTCTAGAGTGGGGTAGAATGGGATGTAAACTGAAATAAGAAAAGAAGTGGACTTACTTGAAGGAAACAAAAAGATCAAAGTATAAGGATCAGGAATTACTTGCACTAAAATATCAAGCTTAGGTATTTAGTATGTAAATATTGACACTTGAAGGTACCATTTGGTAATTTTCACATAAATAATCATCTGATATTTTTGGGAGATGTATGCGAGACTTTCCATTTCATTTTCCTTATCTTTCATCTTCTTTCCTCTACTTTCCTCTTCCACCTTCCTTTCTCTCCAATCAACTTTTAATGGTAGTGAAGATTTTAATGGTACAGTTAAGCCTTAACTTTTCAACTTCTATTTCTAGTCCTAATTAAGTAAACCTTCTTGAATTTGCATAATTGAATCATTGGTGATATTTTACGATGATCCATAAGAATTCTTAAAAATGTAAGGAGAGATAAGCCCAGGGTAAAGGAAGCTAAAAAAGAAGAAGCTCAAGCTTTTTGGAGTGAAAGGTGTGCTATCTCTTTTAGTTTAATTTAATTTTCTTGCATGAGAATTGTGTGGTGTGGTTGATAATGAGAAAATAATGTTGTTTAATGTTGAGTAAAGAAAGACTGAAAATGGTGAAAAAGCAATGAGATGAAAATGAAGTAAATAGTGAGTTTATGTTGAAACAGGTTTTTGCTGGAAATTTTACCAGTAACTTCATCTTGATTTTGACCCCATTTAATGATGGAATTAGGAAGTGTCATACAAGAGTTATTTGTTCTTCATTGTGTTAGCTTTACGTGGGTTTTTGAATCATCCAAATCGGAGTTGTATATTGAGAGATATAATCAAAAGAGTACAGACTGTGCAGGCTGGAAGACGCGACACGCGCGCGCGAATTGCATGACAAGTTCGCGATGCACTTCTCGCGCTCGCGAATTTGAACTACGCGCTGGCGACTTCCACCTGAAACTCTCTGTCTCTCATTTGACACATCTCGTGCTCGCGACTTTCAAGTGCACGCTCGCGACTTGTGCTCGCAACCTCTCTGACTCTCATTTGGCATTTCTCGCCTATGAAAGTATAATGTTATGTGTGCTTACTAAGTTTATTTATTTAGTTCTTTGGAAGGCCATAACAGTTTACATCAAATTTTATGATTTATACCATTTATATGATGTGACTAAAAAAAAGTGCAAAAAGTTCATACAGCATAATGAACAGCCAAGTAAGACAATGGAAAATAATAATGTTTATGTGTTCTCTGACATGTTTATTTATTTATTTTCAGACAGCAATAATGAACAGCAGGTAAGAATCATGAATAGTATCATGATATGTGGTGATTTAAAGGTTCAGATGTAAAGGAGTTTATGAGAATATAAGAACTCAATTAGTTATGTTATAAATTAGAAATTTATTCTTTGCTATAAAGATACATTTATGTTGAAATTTTAACTGATTTTAAGATTATCAATGCTTTTATTGAACTTGTATTTTTACGGTACGGTTGCCATCGCAACTTTGGTAAGTATGTGAATTATGAGCACCACTGAGTTTATACTCAGCGCATTGATTTTATCACGCGTAGGTTGAAGACCGTAATTGCTGCTTGAAAATCAGAAGAGTAGTATCAGAGCAGAAGTGACTATTTTGGTAGTAGTGTATTGAGATTTATGTAATTAAGAATTATGGCACGTATAATTATTATATTTTCGGAGATTATGTTATTTGAATTATAACTAAAGCATGTAATTATCAATTATGTTGGTGTATATAA
Source organism: Jatropha curcas (assembly GCF_014843425.1). The sequence continues at coordinate 1,436,124 of NW_023590999.1, forward strand.
ATTTGGAGATAAGCATAAGATTTATTAAATGATTTAATGTAAAATATTTTAAGATAGTTGGTATGATTAGTTTATTAAGTATCAGCATGACAGGACATAAGTTCAACCAGATTGTAGCGTCTCGGCTCGGTTCATTCGGGTTAACGGGTGGACCGAGAAGGGATGTTACAAGGTCTCGTGCTCAGCCTTGACTTTTTTGGGTTAGTCACCTTGCCATCATCAATCAAATTCTAGATCTCATGCCTCAACCGAAGATAATCGTCAATGGTATGGCCTTTGCTTTGGTGGAAATGACAATATGCATTGTGATCAAAATTCTTTGGCAAAGGCACTAGAGGAGATCTTGGTGTGAGCGATCATAATAAACCCACTGATTTTACTTTTTTGAATACCCTAGAGAGAGGAGTGCTGAAGTTGAAAAATCTTCGTTGTGGCACATCGGTGGCTCTCAAATCTAAAGTGGCAGTTGTTGAGTTCTTGTTGGTACTTGGTCTTTTAACTGACGAACTTGATCCTTAGAAATCAGATTTATTAAAATTTCTAGCATGATTCCTATACTTTTTGTCTTCTCTTACCTTATCTTCAATGGCGATTTCCACCTCATACACTTGTGAAAACTCTGTCACGGGCATATTATATAGCTTCTCTCGGAAAGCGGGCAGAGCCCCTTGATAAAAATCTTGATCTGCTCTTAGGTATCTGGATGGTTCCTCATCTGCGTGACCTTCGCTCTCCACCTAGCCATGTAATCAGTAAACGTCTCATCATTTTTCTACACAGTTGCCTCCAAATTCCTCAAATTGATGCTTATTTGAAGGTTGTAAGCATACTCTTCCAAGAAAATCGTGGTGAGCTCATTTCAATCTCCCCTCACCTTCTTTTCCAGATTGTAATACCGAGTCTAAGCAGATTCGATTAAGGACATCGGGAACATCTTCAGAATTTCTCTTGACGGTAGACCCACCAATTCCATGACAGCTTTGTATTGCATGAGATGCACCTTGGGATCACAAGTGCCATCATATTTTGCCACCTTCGGCATTTTATAGGATAGAGGAGTGGTATGCTTCAATTCCAAGTCTTTATCATCATCATCAATGTCCACATATTAATCCATTCCCTTGGATTTCATGAAGACATGCAGCTTTTCTAACTTTATATCCATCTTCTCAAATTTTTCTGACACAATTGGCTCGGGTTCAGTCTTCTTTGTGGGCATTTTCTTAGCAAATAACTCCTCGTCTTGCCAAATGTCATCCATGTGCTCTTTTCTTTCGGATTCACCCTTGGCCTCATCATCTTTTATCACCACTTCTTTACCCTTATTCGAGAGTAAGAGTTTTTCTAGGCTAGCTGCCACTATCTTTTCGATCATCTTCCCAATTTCAAAAATAGGAATACTGGGCTTAGCCATACTAGAGGTAGTAGTTAGAACTAATAAATATGCTGGAACTGGAAAGTGCTCAATCTCGGTGCGGGAGCCTAAAGAATTGATAGGCACTGAATCAGGCAAATCATAGGTGGTTAAAGGCTCTTCAAGTCTAACCAAGCGATTGTCTGCTCTCAACCAACTGATTTCTTATGGAGCTTTATCCTTTCGAAGTGCTATCTTGACTACATAAAATAAATGTTAGCAAACATGACATAATGCATGTATGCGTGGATGCATGAACATAAAATGGCACATAAAAATGCAATGATATAATCACGGCATCGTGCAATGCAACTAATACTATATTCTGCCGTAGCTTTATCATGACTGCTTAAATCCAAAAATCAGAGAAGGGTTCTCAAGAACTATTAGGAGCAAACGTGCCCTATTTCGTATCCAAATACTTATAATGCCCCTCTTTCTTTCTTTCTTTTTTTTTTTTTTTTTTTTATTTCGTATCCATAATACATTATGAATGCCCCTCTTTCTTTTCTTTCTTTTTTTTTTTTTTTTCTGTATTCCCTTGTCTTTTTGCCCTCAAGCATGATAATACTTGCATTAGGGTTTCTTTATTTATAACATTTAAAAAATCTTTCTTTTTCTTTTCTCTTTTCTTTTTTGGCATTAACAACATTTGGCTCAAAATAGATTCATTCATTACTTCCAAAAGTGAACTTTTTACATTAATTGTTCTTTTGAGAACCCTAACTTTACATTAATTGTTCTTTTGAGACCCTAACTAAATATTTATAACTTTTGAACCTCAAAGCCTAAGAGGTTTGATATGGCTTCGCATCCTCTAGAGTGAAGTGTTCGATTTCTATAAATCGGTTGGCAATATTGCTAATGAGCATGAATCACACCTCCGTAGCTTGGAAGAGAGTCATAACTTGAAGTTGCGCTTGCTTTATTTCAAGCAAGAGTTGCTGAGCCTCTTCAAATTGGTCTTCTTTAGTCGATGTTGGAACCGGAGGAGCTTCCCTCTTAGGCATTTGGGCTTTGGCCTTGTACTCACTATTGGAAAGAGCTAATTTGGCTTGTTTTGCTTCCAACACTTCTCTTAATTCCTTCGCCCTTTGGTGTTTTAACCGTCAGGATCGAGCCATAATAGAATATACCTAAATGGCTACAAGAAGATAAGTTAAGTGATGCATGAATAAATCACAACACAATCATAGCAATGATATATACAAACAAAAAGGGAAGGGAGTTGGAAAATACATGATCTCCACCCTTATATCTTCCACACACGATGTAAGGTCAAAGTGTTTTCTAAACCCTAGGACAAATAGGTTAAGCCCATAAACCATTATGGGTTTAGGACCGATGCCTCCCGTATTTATTGGATGAATGCAACAATTATAAATTTATTAAGGTATTCCTAAAGGAAGGAACTAATGTCAGTTACATGAGCTCTGGTCGGGCTTATTAAGTCTTGGGTTCTAAAAGCATAATTAGTTGTTTTCTCCCTTTTGCTTTGGGTTTAAACAAGAGGTAATAACGGATTATGCCAATTTTCTTTATATACCAAATGGTACTTTGACTTATGGGTGGTGCATATTAGTAGCGGATCCAAACAGTCGAATAGAGTGAGAGGATCACAACCTCCAATGTCACCTTTTAGGTTTAGGGTAGAAAAGAGATTAAGAAGAGATAAATGCATTAAAGACATTTATAAGTACAAAAAGTAAACTCAATTTAAAGTTAACAGCATTATTAAAGATTATGAATAAGTGAACAACTTTCGGAGTGAACTCTCTACTCGAACCCAAAATTGAAAACTAGAGATTCTGGGTTCGATCCCCAGCAGAGTCACTAGGCTGAGGATGGATGATTTTCCCATAAAAATATGGAAAGAATTGAATCGAATGGGCTTGGTTGATTTTATTTAAAAATTGGTTTTCTTTATTTAACCAATTCGTTAATCCTCGGAAAATGGTTCTCTTTTGGTAAGAGTTTAATTAATTTTGGAGTCACTATTCTTAATAGGGAAAATTCTCGAATTAGCCAATTTTTTGGAATCGACTAACTCGGTTTTGAATCAGAGACGGGGTTCGGGAGTTAGGTACAATAGAGGAAGGTGTTAGCACCCTTATCGCCCAGTTAAACTGGCCTCCTCGTTGTCCAATAATTCACAATTAAGAATAGCACGATTAACTAAAATTGAAATGCAAAAAATGGTTTTAATGCAATTTTGAAGGTATGAAAATCATGCAAATGATCTCAATCATAAAAGTATAAAATAAAACATCCACAAAGAAAGGCAGGAAGGAGAAAAGAGTTACAATCCACACATAATTACATAATCTACCCATTACCCTCCAAATTTCCAAACCCAAATATTATTACATATAAGCATTAATTGAGATCCATTAAGATCTCTTTACATTTTTCCATAAAATACAACATCAAAGCACAATAAAGAAAGTGAAGCATCCATAGAATCAAAACAAACATAGAAAGAACATTATTCACAGATCCAAGATCAAATCCCAACAATCATCAAACATCCATTCATACAAAGAATGATCAAATGATGCATGTTCTAATTACAATGTTAATAAATGAAAGGTTAGTGCAATAATAAACATAAAACATAAAGGAAAAGGCATAAAATTAAATGGCAGAATAATAAAGTGCTTATAAAGTAAAGAGCAGTAATTAAAAAGCAAAAATTTAAATGATTAAACAAGATTTAAGCTCATGGCCTTGATGTTCATCATGTATAATGAATAAATACATCAATCATTGCTCTTAATCTTGTTAGTTATTGTTTATTTGATCTATTTATGGCAAAATATGGATCCCATAGCACTTAAAAGTTGGAGCTTGGCCATTGGATTTCTGAATCGGGCCAATTTATTGATTATTTTACGATCTGAACCTGTAAATCGAAGGGCATGGCACCACAGGGGAAAGTGGCATGCGCCATTGGGGTGTGGCGTGCGCCACACGTAGTGGTGTAATGCCCTTCCCAGATCAGTAAGGCTTCAGACAAGAACAGAATCGAAATAGGTTTTTTGGGCTGATGTGGTGCAAGCCACAAGCTTGTCACGCACGCCACACGTAGTGGCTTGTGCCATTAGCCTAGGCCGTGCGCCATAGAGGCACAGAAACACCCTTGTGGTTGATCCTAAGTTTTCCTCACAACCAGACCCAAGATAGGTGCTTAAAACATCGAAAAGGAAAAGAAAAGGACGAAGAAATGGATTAGAGGTTCTTAGATATTACCTTTTGGTGATTTCTTTAAAGTTTAATGTAAAAGATGGATGAAGAAACCCAAATGTTTTGTTCTTGACCAATAATCCGACATGAAAGATTAGAAAATGTGTTTTTGGGATTCTTAACTGATCTTTAAGGGTTTTTGATTGAATAAACAATGAATCTCAATCTTAGAACAAAGGGAAACAAAGTTGCCTTTGATTTCAAGTTTGAGTTTTCAAAACACAAGAGTTTTCCCAAAGATGTCAAAAATTCTCCCTTTAATGCACACTCTCCAATACCTATTTATAAGCAAATGACGATGGGATGGCCCCATTTAGGGTTGACGTGGCAAAATGCCACTGTCGGGTCCCGGAATAGGGCTAAACCATTTTTAACAAGCCGGATTAGGTGGCCGGCAAAATGAGGAGGTGCATCGAAAAGTGTGTCGGCGGGCCCGATGCGCTTCTCGGGCCCGATTTTATCATGAAACGTCTGGTAACCTGAAAAAGTGAAAATGACTAAACACATGTATAATCTCAGCCACAGACCATTAGTCTGAAAACCGGAGCAATCAGAGATCCCAATCCAAATTTATGTAAAAAAACGGTTCATTATCACTGAGCCTTTAGGGCAAAATTTGAGCGTCTACACTTAGTTTTAACCAATTAAAAACTTTTAACCTAAAAATATATATAATATTTCTATAACTTGATTGGATGTTTTTTTGACTTTTTTAATAGATAAATATATATAGATAATTAAACATTTAAATTTAAATCATTTTTATTATCTATATTATATATTATTATGTTTTTATTATTTAATTTATTTCATTATATTTATTATGTAAATTATTAATTAATAATTTAATTATTTTAATAATTTATTAATATAATTTATAGTTTAGCTTCAACTATTATATATAATATATATAAATACGAGCATTTGAAAACTTTTTACATTTTTTTTTTGAATTATATATATACTCTATGATTCAAAATTTGATTATATATATTATATTGATTAAAATTTTTTTAATTACCCAAATCTATCTCTATTTGGTGGCCAAAAATTTAAATAAAAAGATTATTATTTTTAAATATCTCTTATATTATTAGTTATAATTATCTATATAATTCCAATCCTATTTTCTATTAAAGAATAATATTAATAATTTTTTAAAATGTTTTCATGATATGCTAAAAATAAAAATAAAAATAAAAATAAAAAATTTATTATATTTATAAAATTTATATTGATTTAAGTTAATGAATTTCTATTCTATTTTAAAGTATATATTTACTACAGATTATAGTGAAAGTTATAAATATATATGTAAATTATTATTAATAAAATATGTAAATTAATTATAAAACTTGTAATAGAAGCTATGCAATGATTTTTGTAAATCAATTTGGTTTTTCTTTAAAAAATAAAATGAAAGCAACTAACATTTATAAAAACTTATAAATCAGTACGTTGACATATAACTAAAAAAAATATTTACTGTATCTATAAAGTGTAATGTATTTTTACCACTTAATCTAAATAAGAATTTATACTTTAATATTATATAAATAAAAAATTAAAATAGTATAAATAATGAGCATATAACGAGTATAGTCAACGTGTAACGTATATTATAAAAAAGACTGGTATATGTCAAATACAAATGAGCAGAAATATTAGGTTTTTAAATGTCCCTGTGTACTCTAATTTTATCGATTGATTAAAAATATCATTAAGGACAATTTAGTCCTATTCTAATTAGAAAACTTTTAATTATTAGTATTTTTTTGTTTGATTAAAAATATTATTTTGGATAATTTAGTCTCATTCTAATTAGGAAACTTTTAATATGATTTAATATATTATCATGTTGGAATTTATAATTTGAATATATTATAATATTAAATTTATTCATATAAAAAAGTTGACCACCTTAATAAATTTAAACGATACGGAGAGCTATTGATTGTTGACCATCTTAACAAATTTCTTTTATAATATAATTTGACAGCATACAAGGAGCTATTCTTTTATCATATATTTTTTTAATAGCTACATTGTCATATAACCACCTTAACGCTTATATTGGTTAAAACTAAATTCCAAACAAACAATACAAATCAAATAGAGAAAGAGACTTAAGTTATTTCATTAACGTTCTAATAACATTAATAAAGTGTTTTTTATTAATTATTGTTTTACATAGTGATATTTGATAAGTTTAACTTGAATTCATTATGGACTAAATGCATATTTTGGACTTTTTTTTTTTCAAAAAATCTTGTGGCCCCTTATACTTTACGGGGACCTATAAGATACTTTTATTTATTTTTTTTCGTATTTAATAAGTACCTCGTCACGCTAGAAGTGGTGCGTGAATAACCACACAAGTGTGAGGAGAGTAAAAACTTGTTTAATTGCCATGTTGGCACCTAAAATATTTCAAAAATGGAAATTTTATTATTTGAAATTTTCAAAGACTCAAGCTTCAGCCTCCCATTTTTTTAGCCACCACCTCTATATCTTCTTTGCTCCTACATTCCTTCTCTCTCTACCACCACCACCACCTCCTCCTCCTCCTCCTTCCATTGTTCATATCACCTTGTTTTTTCTCTTTCATTTTCTTAAATCATTTTTAAGTTTGGATTTTAAAGAATTTGTCAAAAGCAAAAAACCAAAGAAACCCAGAAAAACAACTTCCTTGTTTCTTGTCCTTCATCACCCATACTTTTAAGCCATATACATTTTTGTTTCTCTTTTATTTTTTTTTATCCGGGTTTTGTGCATAACTAGCTGCACAAAAAATTTTCTTTTCTTTCTCATTGTTTTCACATTTTATTAGATAAATAAAAAGGGCCTCTGCATGCATTTGGCTTTTTATAAAAATAATTCTTATTGACAGAATGCTAAAAATGAACTTTGGAAAACAGAGTCCATAGTACAAAGGGAATAAGATAACTCTAACAAACAAAAAGAAATAAAATTGAATATGAAAGGCACAATTAAAAAAAGGATATCCATAATTAGTTCATGCAAATATGTATTACTTGTTCCAAAAAGAAAAAAGACACAAAGAGAGAAAGAGAGAGCAAGAGATTTTATGTCAAGAAAAAAAATAGTGATATTAGCTTCTCTCATCGCTAGACAGCAACGGGTTTGTTGTCCGATAAATCGAGTAAGTCTTATCATTTGAAGAAAAAAAGAAAACAAAAAGCAAGCACAATCATATCGTCTAGGGTGTCAATCAATTTCCTAGTGAGATTGATCAAAAGCCAAACATTTCGGATCTCCATACATGGGTTTTTTAGATTTCTTTATGATAATAACCAGAATCAAGATCTTGTACATTCTCGTTGCTTGAAATTGAGGAAGAGTAACAATATAAGAGGGAGCAAAGAGGAGGAAGAGGAGAAGAAAAATAGATAAAAAAAAATCATGAATTGTTATAGGCTTAAGAAAGATGAAGTTGTTGCGAAATGTGAGTCTGTGAGAGAGAGAATCATAGTAGAAGAGGAGAGAGATAAAAGAGGAAAGAGATTATGTCATTGTGACCGATGACTTTTGACATGTCAGTAGCTTTTTTGTCATGTCATTTTGTTTGCGTTATACACGGTTGGTTTACCCAAGCGAGGTATTAATTAAATACGAAAAAAATAAATAGAGTTATTTTATAGAAACCCCGCAAAATATGAGAAAATTATTTTAATTGAATTAGTTATATCAGTTTTCTATATAAATTTAAGAAAATTATTTTAATTAAATTTTATTGAACAGAATATTATATATACATACATAAGTTAATATTATAGACAATATTATATATACATACATCAATATTAAAACAAATGTAACGAATTTTATCTTAAATTTTGACAAAGGTAAAAGATTATATTAAAACAAATACAACTTAAATGATAAATATTGATATTATATATTATAGATATCAATAAATGTGATATTAATAAAGTTATATGCTCAATATTTTGCATTGTATTTTTATATTTCTGTATCTGTGAAACTATAAATTAAGAGAACAAAATAAAAGACACACGTGAAATGCATATTCATAAAAATTACTATATTATATATGAATTCATTATGTTGTTTAATTACAATTATAATAATTATTAAATTATTTTAAAGGTATTAAACTGCAAATCGGATTGCATCAAACCGCTTTTTACAGTTTAACTTAGTTTGGTTTTATTGATTAAATGATTCGGTTGGGATTAAAAAATGTTATTGGTTTGAAAATTTTTTCAAACTGCACCAAACCAAACCAAACCGTGCTCGCCCCTATTTTTCCAATTTCAAACAATCTTCAATTCGTTCTTCGCGGTGGAAGCAGTTGAGCTCATTTTTATTATCCCTGCAAATCCTCTCCTATCACTGGCAACAATAATGAGAGAAGAGCAAATAGAGAAGCTTCGTGGAGTGGTTCGCGACTGCGTAAGCAAGCACTTATACTCATCGGCGATCTTCTTTGCTGACAAAGTGGCCGCTTTCACCAAAGATCCCGCCGACATTTACATGCAGGCTCAGGCCCTCTTTCTTGGCCGCCACTATCGCCGCGCCTTTCATCTTCTGAATGCATCTAAGATTGTCCTCCGTGACCTCCGTTTCCGCTACCTTGCCGCCAAATGCCTTGTAACCTTTCATTCTCTAATAACACTATTTAGGTTTATTTTTGTGTTTCTTTTGATAGTTTTCTTGTTGGTTGATACTTAACCTAAAAATAAATTGCAAATGTTGAGCAGATTTTTCCTCTTTAATTGCAGTTCTATAGTTTTTGGTGACATTTTATTGTAGATTTGATATTTTTAATTCCTTTTCTTTACTTAATTCCATTTTTGTTTTAATTTGGATTTTTAGGGTTTTGTGATTCACTTGTTTGTTTGTTCGTTTGATGATTAATTGCTTTCTCTCTAGTTTGTTAAATGTGACTTCTTTTTTAAATTATATTTTTGGAATTTATTTATTATTAGGAGGAACTGAAGGAGTGGGATCAATGTTTATTAATGCTTGGGGATGCCAAGGTTGATGAACATGGGAATGTGTATGACACTAAAGATTGTAATGTCATGTACTTAGATAAAGATGGAGAAGATCGTGAAATCAATGTAAGCCTTCATCTTATTTTTATTTATTTTTGGTTGTTTTTTGATTGCTGCTGCTACATGATATTTTGCTCTTTTTGATCATTTTGTTGTATTATTGACTTTCTATCTTTTGCTGATCACTAAGGTAGTCTTAATTGTTGGCATGAGCACTTTTAAAAAATCAATACATGAGTTTGCAAAGCTCATAAGTAATGGTACTTGTGAGAAGTAGATTCTCAAAATTCATTAAGGGTGGTCACTGCGTGATCCATTTTAGTACGAACACAATATTGGAACTTATATATAGCTACATAATATTTGAAATCTGGAAAAAGAGTTCATCCCTCAAATCTTGCTTTTAACATGAAAATCTATATACCCTCCTCATTGATCACTTGATTGTATTTTTATTAACCCCACTCCACCAAGAAGAAACAAACCTTAAATATTGAGTGGTTGTTTTATTTTCTTCTTTAATTTTGCCTTTTTGTTTTTCTGTTCCTAGAGGGAAAAAAAGGAAACCTTTCTATCACAAGATGACTTGTTAAGTTGATAGAAACCAAGTACTTTGAAGGTATGATTTTAGGTGCTTGGATGAACTTGAGTCTATCATGTAGAGCTGTTTGTTTCTTAGTAAAAGCTAGAGCTGTAGATGTCTCAATTATAACTGCCAATCATAAGGAATAAGTAATGCATGTGCAATCAGTCTTTAGAAAAGAGTAGGACTCAGCTGAGAAGTACAATCCAAATAACGTGCAATGAAGTCAAAACTACAATTTATGAATTAAAATTATACAAATACAGATAAAATATCTGCTTTCTTTTATGTAGTTACTCAATTCACCTGAAACTATTTGCATATTTGCTGTAGTCTCATGCTTTGTTTTGATTTGACTTGTGGTTAGGGTTAGGTCTATTTTAGTTATTGTTGATCAATTACTTCCTTTACTGCTTGCACTATGGAGTTTGTAATAATATTTTCATTAATTTGTTGCTGAACTATGGTTAGATAGTGGAATTCATTACTCCATCATGTGCCAACTGATGTATGTGTTGCTACAATTTTTTGTCAAATGTTTTATTCTAACTCTGACAGATATCTTCAGCAATATGCTTTCTGAGGGGGAGGGCTTATGAAGCTCTGGAAAATAGAGCCCAAGCTCGACAGTGGTTGGTTTCTTTAACCATCTTATTTATTGAATTAAGTTATTTTGGCTCCTTTCCACTATGTTCCTTTCTGCATTTAGTGGATCTTTGATCAATTCTCTGAAATTTGTCCACCAAAAATTGAAAAACTTTGCCCATTGGTTGGAGACCTTATTTGATCTACTCTGTTCTGTTCAGGTACAAAGCTGCTATCAAGGCTGATCCATTATGTTATGAGGTATGCTAGTATTTTATCATTGTTCTTAATTTGGAGGATGAGTTTATTTCACTGTAGAATGCTTTTGCTTTATAACATTAATGATTGCAGAATTATGGGCTTAAACTTTTTAATCTCCATATTAAGAGCTCAGCAAAGATTTATGTATTTCATTATTAAATCTATTGATTCTATTCAGAATCCTTTTTCCCTTTGTTTTCTCGACATGATGTCTGTCTTTACTAGACAAAAAAATTGTTTTAACTTTTATTTTCTGTTTGCTAGTTAGACTTATTCTTTTATTTCCATTGTTTGTCAGGCTTTGGAATGCCTTATTGAAAATCATATGCTTACATGTGAAGAAGGTAAAAAGATCTCCAGTTATATTCTGTTTTTGTGGAACTTCAAGTTTTGGGATAGCATTTGATTCATTAAAATCTAATGCATATTGATTTGACCGTACATTTTCTCAAAATAGCTATACTATTTAGTTCAGATAATGTCCTCATCTAATTTGTTTGATTTTTTCTATTGCATTATAGAAACAAGTCTACTTTCATCGTTGCAATTTGGTCCTGAAGATGGGTGGCTCTCTTCGTTCTACTCATGCTTGATGAAAAAGGTAACTAGTGCTACTTGAGCCTATAGGTGAAAGTGTAAAAGTAGCTAATGTTATTTTATTTACAGATTTTCAAGATATTTACTTTTCTCTGTAATTCTGTGTGTTTGTATATGCTTACATTGAACTCTGCTTGTTGGAGTGGTGGTTATCCAGTATGACAAAGAAAATGTTATAGAAGCAAAATTCAAAGAGCTGGAAAAAGAAAGCTGCAACGCTAACCCTTCCAGCCCATGTTTCTTGAATATGCTAAAGAATGACACTGATCTGCTTGCTTGCAAAGCTGAATACTATCATCAATGTGGTGAATATCATAAATGCTTTGAACTAACTTCTGTGTAAGTTTGACTACTTTTTGAGTGGGAGACATTTAACATTTGGATATCATATGCGTTATCTGCTCTGAATTTTATCTTGTCTTAAAAGATTACTTGAGAAGGATCCTTTCCATTTGAAATGTACTTTGGTGCATTTGGCTGCTGCCATGGAGCTTGGAAATTCAAATGAGCTCTATCTTATGGCATGCAATTTGGTGAAGGATTATCCTCAAAAGTGAGTTTTCTTTTTCTCCTTTATCCTTTTAACTTCCTTGCAGCATTTTTAGTTTCAATTTTTATATCCTCTTCTGTATATCCATCTGACCTGGTAACTTCCCTTGTAATTACATGTTTTGCTTACCTTTTATGATTATTGCTTGCACTTTAAACATAGTCATCCAGCAAATCTGGAGCTTGGCTTTGTTTACATGTCATCATCGTCAAACATGAATAGATCAAATTAAATGATTTGGAAGTAAAAACAGCAGGCTACTAATTTATTATATAGACAGTAGAAACTGTCTAAAACCTATCAAATCTAAAAAAGAAAAAAAATGAGGCAGAATAGAAAGATATGGAAGTAAATAATTGGATGATTTGGAAAACACCTGTGTAATAGCTTCCTCAAAGTATAGTAATTAGATTTAGAGTTAAGACAGAAAAGAGTAGAATCTAAAAAGAAAAAGGAAAAAAAAAAAGAAAGAAAGAAAGCAATTATAGGAAGAGAAATTGAAAGAGGCATATCTGAATGGATGTGGGCTAAAGACTAGATTGCAAGAAGTGAGTCCTAGATGAAGGAGTGGAGGTTGGATCACAAAGCAAATCACTGGTTTTTGTGTTGCATTTTCTTTTATTTATTTTGTGTAAGCAGATATTGGCTAGATAACTTTATATTGAAAGAAAAACTTAGGTGGCTTGTTTTGGAAAACAAGAAATAGAAAGGCGTGCTGTTCTCGAGCCTTGCTGCAAAAAGGAGCACGCCTGTACCTACAGGCTATAGCCTGAGTGAAGTCGCCCGCCTGGGTACCGTTGAGGTGCAAGCCCTTGAGCCTTAAGTAAGGTGTGCCTGAGGCGCACCTTTAATAACTATGCCTCAAAGAACAAGACAACCAAAAATCCATTGATCAAAGTCCAATGATATATGAGAATTACCTGTGTTTTTCTGATACTTTCACATTCCAATAAAAAAAGAAAGAAAATTTGCAAAAGAGGATTAGATAAATGTGCATCCACTAAACTCTTGAGTGTTCTTTCCTTTGGCTTCCATTACGAGAATTAATTTCACTAGGACCAAGCTAAAATCTATGTGATAAATGATTGTTGTCAACAATTTTATGTTTGTATAGATACTAAGTCCTAATCCATCAAGTCATATTGAAGAATGATTCTACAATATGGTATAACGTCCCAAATTGTTTAGAGCATACTAAAGAATTTGTTTGCTGGATCATGCTGTGATTCCCTGCTTGAAGAAGGCATTTGCAATTGCATGATTTTTATTTTTTTAAGATATTCATCTGATTTTTGAACCAAAGCACTCTATTCTGCATCAAGTCATTAACTTATTTGGACTTCTCATCTTTCAGGGCTCTTTCATGGTTTGCTGTCGGTTGCTACTACTATTGTATCAAGAAGTATGACCAATCACGGAGATATTTCAGGTAAACATTGCCAGTTAAACTTAACCATGGCTCGATTTTTTTTGATTCTTTGCACTTTCTTAACCAAATATGATGTTGTGGTTAGAAATTGAGCTTCCTTAGCTCACTTCCTGTGGAACATTCACTTAAATAACTGTTGGACCCTAGTGACTGCACAACAACTTGATCGGGGCATTGACAATGTAATCAGAGAAGATTAATTCGTGTGTGTTTATTAAGAACAAACCTAAATTTATATAATATATACAAGAAGTGTTCCTAATTCAGGAAAATAAACTACAAAATCTCTACAAATCTTCTAGTTTCTATACATTTCTACTTTCAATAATAGACAAAATATTGGTTTGAACTTTTCAAACTGAATCAGGCTAATGAATATGGTGCAAGGCATATAAGTCATATGTTTTAACATGATTTTTATTTTATGTTATTTCACAAGTTAGACCTGATTTCTCTTTGTTTTTTTCCCTTATGCGCTACAGCAAGGCTACAAGTCTAGATGGAACATTTGCACCTGCTTGGATAGGCTATGGGAATGCTTATGCGTCTCAGGAAGAGGGTGATCAAGCAATGTCAGCATATCGTACTGGTGCTCGTTTATTCCCAGGGTATTTCCTTCTATTAGTTTATAGACAATGTCCCTTAGGTCCAGATTAATTGAATAGATTGCTTTATTAAACAGCAGTGCAATAGAAGTGCATATATTTTTTTTGTAGACATTATGCTCTCTTTTCCTGTGCACATATGTTGTGTGAGATTTTCCTTTAGAATATCAACTGTTGGTTATTTAGATCCTATGCTTGATTGTATGAATGTAAGTCCATCATGCTTGTAGCTAAAATCGACCAGTTTTCTTTTTATAAAAAGGTCATTATATCTTAGACAAATTGAGCTTCTCAATTATTGCCTTCTCATTCTCTTTCTGTTATAGAAATTTTATGAGGCTGAGTCCTGATGCAACAATAATGGTTTCTCCATTATGATTTGGATTCCGTGGATTGAAACCATTGAAATAGCATCCTTGAAATGCAAGGAAGCTTATGGATACTTCCAACCCCTCTTGATAGTCCACAATGCAGGAAGCTTGTGTAGTGGGAAACTCCTTGACCTTGTTTTAGGTTTTGGCCATTCATTTGTTTCTAGGTAACCATGCTTTCTCTTGGATTATTTTCAGAGTTGGGATTGATTAGTTGCTGCACTTTTAGCACAAGGAGAATCATTTGCTTTAAGATTCAGATGTCCTAGGAATTTCATTAAGAATGACGATTGAAGTATCTATTCTTCTTGTGAGAAGTGGAGATGGAATGTTAAGGGTCCTATGAAGGATCGCGTCACAGGTCTTTCTATGATGAAATCTTCTAAGGCTGATGCCTTGGACTTGATGGATAAACTAAGAACTTGTTTGAGGGAATTCTCCACCTCAAGACTTGTTATGGTAGAGAGTCTTATCTCGTGAATAGATAATAATCTCGCTTGAGTCCTTTATTGAACTAAGACATGTCTCTTATATTAGAGAGGCTTACATCAAAAAGGGGAATTATAATAAAAATAGAAGGTCCTACTAATAAGGGATCCTACTATAATAAAAATAGAAGTTCCTACTAATAAGGGATCCTACTAATTACAGAATCATAAAAGGAAATTAACTCGAGAAAAAATAAGAATAATATCAAAATACTAAATAGGAAGAAATCGTTGCATCAATTCTGCACTTGACGTGCCACATGTCTCGTGTAGTTTCTGTCCACAAATGCGTCTATAACATGGAAGGAAGTTCTTTTGTTTAGTTACAAAATTACTACTCCCTCTTTCTCACAATAATACTGTAGTTTGACTTTGGCATGGAGATCAAGAGAAATTTTTTGGATATTATGTCTTTGTTCTTTTAGCAATTCTATCCTTTAGTAAAAAGCGGGACAAAAATCATTGTGAATTATTTGGGAGGTATTATTTACAAAATAATCTTTTGACTCGTTGACTTTCAATTGAAAGAGGAAAGTAATTAATTTGGGGCGCCCAAAATTAGTAATGTGGACTATTGTTTTGGGATAGTGGTAGTTGATAACTTTGTTCTTAATTCTTAAATGGTCTGGTTAGATTTTCTCCAGGTTTGTTGCTAGGTTGAGATCTTGAATTTTTCAGCAAACAGAAAGTATATGCTGTCCTGCACTTGAAAAGCTTGAACTTTAATTACAAGTAGTTTGTGCTAGTTTTCTATAATATGCTTGCACATAATGATAACCCTCAATTGTCATCTGATGCTGACACTGTACGTGGGTTGTCAAAGTCCTCTTATTATTTATAAATTCTCTTTTCACAGGTTGAGTCTTGATATTCTGTTATTCCAGGTGCCACTTACCAACTTTGTACATTGGGATGGAGTACATGCGAACTCACAGTTATAAGCTTGCTGAGCAGGTTATTTTGTTATCTCCTTAATGTAGGCAGATTGCCAGTTTTGGTTTTGATATTGGAGACCTGTTAGTTAATCTGCATTTCAGTCGGTATTTTAATTTTGATATCAATTCTTTTGTTGTTTAAGACAACTTTTTTTCAAGTTCTTTATTTATCATTAGCTCCAATTTAGGGTGTCAAGATGGGTTGGCATGTTGGGTTCGACATGGATTCGCCTAACACGCGACACGATTAGAGTCAACATGAACACGGCCCATTTAATAATCGTGTCAAATTTGTCAACATGAACCCGAAATGAAAATTAGACATGTGACGCAAACATGACACATGTAACTTGCATAATATCATAAGTAGGTTAAGTGGGTCGTGCTGACCCCTATACAATCTGTGTAACCCGCCTAATATCATAAGCCGGTTAAGTGGGTCGAGTTGACCTGTATACGATCCACTTAATTTACTTATGAAATTTTTAAGTTTTAACTTGTTTAACTCAAATCATATTTAAAAATAAATTTTTATACATAAAATGCATAGATTCTCTAAGATTCATGAAATAACAAAAAATTAATACAATAATAAAGTGTAAATAAGGTGTTAGTTGGGGTATTTATATTTGACACTATAATTATCTCTTAACCCTAAAATAAAGAGTCACTTGCCTAACCCGCGCGTCAACCCGTGAGACGACACGTTTATATTCGTGTCATAATCATTCATTATGGCATGAACCCGTTTAACCTCAACCCTAACTCGTTTAGTTTGCGTGTTGGGCGAATCGTGTTTGCATGTCATGACCCATTTTGATACTCTTAAGCTCCATGGTAGAAAACCACATTGATGTACCATTGCAAATTAAACTTCAAAATTAAGTACTGCTTCTATTGTGTTTTACATTAAGCATTGGAATGACGTGTGATTTACAAAGCCAAATGCAAATTGACTAGAGGTCATTGCGAGGCAGATTTGGCTCAATTTTGATGAGAAACAATATAATCTAGATTTGATTGTTAAAGTCCTAGACTTAGATAAGTTTTTTGATCCACGGTTTTTAAAGAATGAGAGAATTATAATTGGGATATGGATTACTTGTTATACCAAGAAGTTGCTTAGCTTCTTAAAAATTAGATTGGTGAATTTTTTAAATAGCAATAAATTAAGGGAAATGGCATTTGCATAGACTTTGGAAGTTATGGAGGTTTAGAATTGTCAGGTTAGGAAAAGATGAAAAACAATTTCTTTTTGGTGTATTATACTATTGAGGTTAATCCCACCAATGAGGATGGAGAGTGAGTCTATATGATATTGACTTCTGCAGGGCTTGGTGATCTATTTTGGCTTATGAAGTGATGTTTCAAATAGGATTTGAGAGATGTTTACTGCTTATAAGTAGGGGTGAGCATTCGGGTCAATTGAACCAAAACAACCCGACCAAATAAACTGAAATTTTTTAGTGAAAACCGATTGATTGAATAGTGTATAGAATTGAACCAAATTGAAGTAGTTTGGTTTAAACTATTACAATTTGGGGTTATTATTTGGGTGTAATTAAAACAAACCAATGACAACACCAACAACAACAAAGCCTCAGTGCTAAACTATTTAGGGTTGGCTATATGAATCCTTTGTTTTAAATATCTACTCTGATCAAATTAATATCATACAAAGAAAACCCAAATGATGAATAAAAAATGAAGATATCTATTCGATTCATTTCACCCTTTTCCAAGTAAAAGTCGGAAACTTTTAAAGGGGAATTTTAAAATCATTTGATATATTAATAAAATAAATAGGACAACATAAAATAAGCAACAACTAATTAGCACCTGTTACATGAATCTTTTGACTCCATTCTATTCTGTTCATAGCTATATTCTTACTAATATCCAAAAATCGTAGTTCCTTAGTGACAACTTCCCTCCAAGAAATTCTAGGTCGACCTCTGCTCTTTTTAGCATCCTCCATTACTAAAGTGTCACATTTGTGAATCCTAACATGTGTGGTCTACATATTACATGACCATACCATTTGAGGCGTTTTTCTCTTATTTTATCTCCAACTTGCTACTTGCTCCTTTTGTCCAATGTGATTATTTTTAGTCTTGTCCAACCTCGTCTGACCACATATCCATCTCAGCATTTGCGTCTCCGCAACATTCATGTTGTGAACATATTGTGCATTAGTTGCCTAGCATTGACTCCCATATAGCATTGCTATTCATATCATCATCTTATAGAACTTACCTTTCACCTTACTAAATATTTTCCTATCACATAGTATGCTTGTAGCATTCTTCCATTTCATCCATCCTACTTGGATTCTATGAAAAACATCTTCATCTATGAGACCCCCTTCTGGAACATAGAGCCTAGATATATTTGAATTGATTGCATTTGAGCACAATTATACCATTTAATTTAACCTCACTTTCCTGTTTTTTCCTTAAACCAAACTCATAGTGCATGTATTCCATCCTACTTTTGCTTAGCCTAAAACCCTTAATACTCAAAAGTTGTCCATAGTTCCATTTTGTGTACTCCCTCACTAGTTTCATCGATTAGGACAATATCATCCGCGAATAACATGCACCAAGGAATATCCTCTTGTATATTACTAGTTAGCTCATCCTTTACCAGGATAAATAAGTATGGGTCCTTGATGTAGCACGACTGTTATGAGAGGCTCCTCTGTACTCCCTCCTAGGGGTGTAAATGAGCCGAGCCGACTCGTGAGCTATTCGAGCTCGGCTAGAAAAAAGTTGGAAAAGGTTCGGCTCGAATCGAGCTCAGGCTCGAATCGAGCTCAGGCTCGAATCGAGCTCAGGCTCGAATCGAGCTCAGGCTCGAATCGAGCTCAGGCTCGAATCGAGTGAGCTCAGCTCGAATCTGAAGCTCAGGCTCGAATCGAGCTCAGCTCGAATCGGAGCTCAGGCTCGAATCGAGCTCAGGGCTACGTAATCAGAGCTCAGGCTCGGAATCGCAGCTTCAGGCTCGAATCGCAGCTCAGGCTCGAAATCGAGCTCAGAATCGAGCTCAGGCTCGAATCGAGCTCAGGCTCGAATCGAGCTCAGGCTCGAATCGAGCTCAGGCTCGAATCGAGCTCAGGCTCGAATCGAGCTCAGGCTCGAATCGAGCTCAGGCTCGAATCGAGCTCAGGCTCGAATCGAGCTCAGGCTCGAATCGAGCTCAGGCTCGAATCGAGCTCAAGCTCGAGCCTGCTCGTTTAGCAATCGAGCCGGGCTCGAGCCTAATGATGTTCAGCTTGAAAGCTCGTCAAGCCGTATTGAGCTTTTATACATACGTGTATAATATTATTTTAGGTTACTCGAGCAAATTTTTCAAGTTGAACGCGAGTTTAATATCGAGCTCGAACTGAGCTCGAGCCTAAATTTCCAGGCTCTTTGAATTTCGAGCTGAGCTTCGAGCCTGGCAGGTTCGAGCTTAGTTCGGCTTGGCTCATTTACACCTCCTATTCCCTCCAATTGGTCTCACATTGGTGCTACATTTTCATAGATACCTCTAATGGTGTTTATATACTTGGTGTGATCTCCTTCTTCTCTAATACGCACGATTGAAATATCAAAGATGGGAGAAAGATTTTCTCTATTTCTTGTATATGTTTGTGGTTTGCATCAAAGCTACACACACACATACATTAACCTCTATCTAAATAGGAAAGATACAAGAAAGGTAAAAACAAGGAATCCTTCTAAATTAAATATACAAGATATTTTGAGGATTCAATAAGTCAACACCCACCAAAGTACTTCCTTCGGCACTCTGTCATAAGCTTTCTCTAGGTGAATGAACATCATATGCAAATCCTTCTTATTTTCCATACATTTCCATCACTCTTCTTTAAAGGAAAGTAGCCTCCATTGCAGATCTACCAGGCATAAATCCAATTGGTTCTCTAACACTTTTGTAATGTTCCTTAGTCTCTTCTACTCGGTCCTAGAGCTTTATTGTGTGACACATAAGTTTGATACCATGGTAGTTTGTAGAACTTTGAATGTCTCCCGTATTCTTATAAATCCGTATCAAAGTGCTTTCTCCACTCGTTTGGCATCTTTCTACCTCTAATAATAGCATTGAATAATTTGGTTAACGAAGCAACTCCACTTTCCCAAGACTCTTCCAGACCTTAGGGATGCCATATGTACCACATGCTTTTCCAACCTTTATAAGCTTCAACGCCTCCTTGACCTTATTATGCCAAATTTATGAGTGTAACTAAGATTTCTATGCATCAATGAGGCATCAAGGTCCATAAAGTCCTCGTGGCTTTTGAATAACTGATCGAAGTAGCACTTCCATCTTTCTTTAATCTCTTTATATCATGTTAACTTGATATCATATTTAATGCACTTAACTTGGCTCCAGTCCTTACCCTTTTCTCTTATTAGCCTCGTGAACTTGTACATATTCCTTCTCCCCCTCTTTTAATCCCAGCTTTTTGATACAAGTCTTCAAATGCTTTGCCTCTAACTTTGCTAACCGATTTTTCAGCTTCTCTCTCTGGTCTCTTATATTCCTCAAAGACCTCCTCATTAGATGCTCTCAGTAACTTTCTATACCACTCTTGTGTTGCTTTGATGACTTTTTCTACCAAACAAATAAAACTAAACTGAAAAAGTTTGATTTCTTTCTATTGAAAACCAAAACCGAACTTATCATTAAAAAGTTGGAACTGGAACAATCCAGACCAGGTGGGTTTGGTTCAGTTTTTTGGTTTTCACTGGAGTGTTGTCACTCCTTATAAATAAGACTTGGATATTGAGAAGTCTGTTTTCTCATGAAATTTCTTGTGGAGGACAGTCTTATGCTCCCTAGTCCCACACGAGTCTTAGGGATGCACTTGTTTATGAGAGGGTTAATTTGGGCTGTATTGTTATTTGCTTCTATTTAAATGGAATAAAATGAAATTCTTTGTATCACTTGTAGAAATTAAAGGAAAGAATATGTTTTATTTCTTTCAATTGTGTTTTATTTTTCAACCTCTACTCCACTATATATATACAAAAAATTGTTCCAATATAGGAAGCAATCTAAATAGGAATAAACCTAAACTAGGAAACACAATCTGTATAATATATACAAAAAATTGCTTCCAATAATTAGCGAAGCCACCTCTAAATAGAATAAACCTTAAACTAGGAAAACACACATCTTTACAGCTATTTAGGGAATAAACCTAAAATAGGAAACACCAGATTCTTTACACTAATTAGGAATTAAGCCTAACTAGCGAATACACAATATTTACTATTAATCACAGAAGATCTTCAACAACTCCCCCTCAAACGCTTGGTGCAAGCATGTTGTACTCGTATGCCCTATAGCTGGCAAACTAAAGGCCATGAAAAGTCAACTTGCTATGCCAAACCCTTTGTGAAACATCAGCTAGTTGCTCTTGAAGCCTATATAGGAGACACTTAATTAAAACCTTCAACTATCCTCGCTGTTTATAAAAGAGTGAGACGATCAATCTCTATTCGTGCATAGTGTCGTATCATGCCTTGGACTGGATTGTTCATTAATACGATGCTTGACTTTACTATATCACCAAGAAACATTAAGCGCATATATTTGTTGTTTCAACCAACTTTAACTTCTTCCATTAATCTGCGCAAACCATAGAAGATTCACAGATTCCCGTGTCGTCATAGCTCTATTAAGGTCAGCCTTCTGCACTAGACTTTGCTAACAACAACCTGCTTCTGGCTTCTCCATGTGACCAGAGTTTTCTCCAACAAAAACACCCAATACCTGAGGTTGATCTCCTGTCATCAAGGGAACTAGCCCAAATCTGCATCCTGCTATAGCCATGTTATTGTTAAAATGACCATGCTTTAGAAAATAAAAGCTCCTCTACTGGAGCTGATTTTAAAATAATCTTAGAATTCCGGCAGTGGCACGTTTCTAAGTTGAGGGGACTCCCGAGGATCATGCATGTACTGGAATCACTTAAATTTGTACAGCATAGCCAATATCTGGTCTACTATGGCAAGGTAAATCGAACCTCCTGCACCAATATTCTGATATCTTCGCCAACATCAACTGAACTTCCCACTTCCAGCTGAAGCTTATATTGGCTCAATAGGCGATTCTGGAGCGTTTAGCTCCCCCAACATTACCAGTTTCTTTAAGGAGATCAAGGATTGCTACTTTCCTCTGAGATAAAAATCCCTGTTTCGGCAACCTAGCAACTTCTATCCAAGGACAAGTATCTCCCAACTTTCCCCAAATCCTTACTCAACTCCCTAGCTAAAGAAATTTTCTTCAAGGAGTCATTTCTTCTTAACATTATTTACTAGCTCACAAAACTTATATTTACCCTATAAACACATACAGCAATGTGATCTTAACCTTTCATGAATGTTTAATGAACAAAAGTTCATGATCAGCAATCGCTCTGAATAATACCAAAATAAAGCATAGCTTTACTAAAACCTTTCGAACCATGCTCTTTGGTGATTGTTGCAGGCCCAGTATAATGGACTTCTTCAGCTTGTCAAACTTTCTTCCTGGTTTTGTCACATCAAATCCGGAGGAATCTCCATATACACTCTTCTTTCAAATCACCATGTAGAAAGCATTTTTAACATCAAATTGAATTAAAACTTTTCCAGTCAGATTGACTAGCACAAGAACCAACAAAATTTCTTATTGTTGTTTCATCTTGGCTACAGGGCAAATGTTTCCTGATAATCAGACTCGCAAGGTACTGACTGCACTCGTTTGACTACCAATCTAGCTTGTACCTCTCAATTGAGCCATCTCCCTATGTTTAACTTGTGAACACCCATTTTACATCCAACTGGCATACTTTCTTGTGAGAGTTACAATATCCCATGTCTCGTTTTTGCCAAAGCTCTCATCTCCTCAAACCATTTGCAAGGCCTTTCCATTTTTTGAGTCCTGTAATGCCTCTTGCCCAAATCCTGCGGTATAGAACAGAAGAAACAGACATAAACAAATGCTCTATAAGGAAGGGTAACAAAGAGTATGTATAGGGGAGACTTAAATGAAGAGCATGGGATGTTTAGTGCATTGGTTTCTAACTCCTTTCCTAAGAGCCAATAGGAAGTATCAAGGTTCATTGTCAGAAGGACTGCGAATCAAAGCATTAGGATCAGAATCAACAGGAATTAAAAAAGAGACTCACCAATTCTTTTGTTTCTCTGTATGCTTCAAGGACTTGAAAATTGACTGTTAGAGGACGGTTGCATCAACGGATCTCATGCTCCATGATTGTATCGTGTATTAGTCCGTCGGTGTAGGTTTTCAAATCAGCTCTATCCAAATCTTTCATAGCAGTTTTGGCCAGCTGGTTGCTCTCTCTTTACTATCTATGTCTACAGAATCTCCCCTGGCAAAGAAATGTCATCCATCACCTCTTATCCCATTTTGATATGTTCCTCCCCCTGAAGAGGTGACCGGAAGGAAAATTAAGCATTCAAAAACTCTTGAAAGTAACATTCCATACTCACAAAGTATCTTCCTAGAAGAAGGCATTGATAACATTATATCCTTTCTTGAGTAGTAGAGTAACCCAACAAACACACACTTACAAGGCTCTAGATCTAATTTGCATTAGGACCATTTTGATGTAACCAAAGCAAACACAACCCAAAAGATGAACAAAACAAACACAACCAAAGACTTTAGAAGGTACAATATAAGAGTTTTTTCCTTAAAGAACCTCTAATGGAGTTTTAAAATTTAAAATATGAAGAGGCATACGATTGATAAGGTAAGCAGCAATCAAAATAGCATCCCCCAATATGATTTGGGAAGATTCATAGTGAACATAAGAGACCTAGTTACTTCTAGTAAATACATATTTTTCCTTTCCGCTACTCCATTTTGAGTACTAGCATTGACACAACTAGTTTGATGTATAAATACCATTAGAATCTAAATAGGTACAAAAATCTGCATTCATGTATTCAGCACCATTAGGATTTTAACATATGCATCAAACTGAGTACAAATTATTTTATAGAAGTTCTAAAAACACGAAAAAACTTCATTTTTTGTTTTCATCAAATAAACCCAAGTCAATCTAGTGCAACAATCAATAAAAGTCACAAATCATCTATAACCAGAAACACAAAAACCATCTATAAACCGGAAAGCCAGTTTTAGTAGGACCCCAAAAACATCAGAATTGAATAGTATAGTAGTAAAAGGAATCAATTCTTATTATTAAATTGTGAGAATAAAGAATGCCCGGTACCCCACTGTGTATTGGCAAGTTCACCAAGTCATTCACATACATAATGAATTAAAATCACATTAGCCAAACAAATGAGGAAAATAAACGTCCTTAAAACAGAAAAAAGAGGGGACTGTACCTAATATCCTAGCCATTGAAAAAACTTCCATGGCCATTGAATAACTTCATGGGAAGGATTTCTAGAAGTTCCTAACAAAGCTTGACTAGTACCCAGATTTGAAAAACGACAAATGTCATCTAACAGATACAGTCCATTGCACAAGCTACCACTGCAAATAGTTCTCCCCGTGTTCAGTTCCTGAAATATACAATGAGTAGGGTAAAAAAGTTACTTTGCAATTAAGCGCTTTTATGATTAAGCTAACAGATGAAAAATTAATAGGGAATCTAGGAACATGAAGAATAGAGGAGAGTTTAATATTGGAAATACAGTCAATAGGACCAGTGCCAGCAATCGGTACTAAGAAGCCATCTGCAATGCGAATTTTTTCTGTGTCTTGATACTTAGAATATGTGAGGAAATGGTTTATAGAGCCTATTGTATATTTATTTGCTCCTGAATTGATAACCTAAGAGGGTTTTGCAATTTTTGCGAAAAAGTTAAGAAAAGCATTACCTAAATTAACAAAATTAAAGGCTGTAGTCTGAGTTGAGGAAGAATCAAGCTGTGGCAACAATCGTTTCAGGGACTGAATTTCCTTGTCAGAAAAACTACCAGTAGTAGATGGTTCCTCAGATAAAGCTCCACTATGAGATATGTGTGTCTATCGTCTAAGAGAACTTACCCGCTTCCCTCCACGCCCTTTAGTTGGGAGTCCATGTAATTTCCTTCAGAACACCTTAGTGTGCCTGTTCTTACCATAATAATCACAAACTAATTGATCTCTGTCTGAAGAACTGCTCTTTACATCCTGTATCTGTTCTCTTGCAGAATTAGCAATGGTAGAATTAGCAATCAACCGTCTTTTCGTCCAATCGGTAGATCTGTAACCATAAGCGTTCTTCTAAGTCTCCTCGTTGCATGTACAAATGAGTATACTTGTCGAAGGATGAAAAAGGGATCTACGTCTAAAAGTTGCGGACTGTGAGATTGATCATACCGTTATTGTAGGCGCAGCAGAAAATCATACACACGCTCTCTACTTCAATCAAAACTTCCTGAACTTGAATTGTATCATTCAGTACATCTTGCTTGAAAGTCTTGATAATAATCCAGTTCCTGCCAATAAAACCACTAAGTTCAGCAAATACTGAGCGAGATAGTTAAGATCTCCCTGCTTGGTTCATTGAACTTTCATGCTCGCAATTCATTCCTCTGAGGCCATAGTTCAGCCAGTTCGTGACATACGTCTGTTGAAGCAGCATCCCATATACTTCTATAGCTGTATCAAGAAGCAAATATCCTCGGGAACAGAGTAGTTTGGCTGCAGAAATTTATTTAACCAAGGAATATTAAGGAGGAATTCTCGGATTTCCATTTGTTAAAAGCCGGCATCTGCTCCGAAACTGAGTCTTAGTTGCTGCACCATCCAGGTATCCCTGCAAACCTCTAAGCTTTCACTGAATAACAGATTCGAGACCAAGCTAGGTAGTTTGTATTCATCTAAACTTCACCGGACTAATTCGTGAAGTGAAACTTCACCGGACTAATCTGAAGTGAGGGGCTCTCTGAGTGAAAAACCATATCTACCTTCTTTCCGTCAACCATATCTTAAAAAAAAAAAGAAATTAAAACGGCAGCTGTGATAAAAAGGCAGCAGCGGTAAAAGACAGCAGCTGTAATGGAAAGGGAAAAATTCCAAAAAAGGCAAAAAAACTGGTGCTGAAGAACTATTAGGTCTGAGTTGCCACACCGAGTCGAGGTCGCTGGAACAAGAATCGTTGACGGAACTCGCCGGAAACAGCCGCAGGCGCCGGTCTCAGACCACTTTGCAAACTGAAACTGTTGCCGAAAAATTTACGGCAATGGCTCTGACACTATGTAGAAATTAAAGGAAAGAATATGTTTTATTTCTTTCAATTGTGTTATATTTTTCAACCTTTACTCCACAATATATATATACAAAAAATTGTTCCAATATAGGAAGCAATCTAAATAGGAATAAACTTAAACTAGGAAACACAATCTTTACACTAATTAGGAATAAACCTAAACTAGGAATAAACCTAAATTAGGAAACACAATCTTTACACTAATTAGGACTTAATTAGGGAAATAAGCCTTGAACTAAGAATAAACCTAAACTAGGAATAAACCTAAATTAGGAAACACAATCTTTACACTAATTAGGAATAAGCCTGAACTAGGAAACACAATATTTACTTTAATCATAGAGATTTCAACATCACTATTTCTCATTATTTTTTTTTTAATTCTGAAGCAGTAGCAGATCTAGAAATATTTTTTTCCGGGGTCAATATATAATTTTTTGAAAAAAGAGGAGTCAAAAACATAAATAAGTTGAATTTTATAGATTAATTTAGATAAATACACACACACAAACACACACACACACACACACACATGTATATATTAAAAAATTCTGAAAAAAGAGGGGTCAAGTGTCCCCTCTTTTTACAATGTGGATCCGCCACTGTTTTGAAGTAGAACTTAATATTTATGAAGAATTATGATAACAAATGAATGAAATAAATGGAGTCTGGTTCATTCAATTCTTATTTTTTCTCCCTATCTAGGACAAGAATCGTGATGGTTGTGTTGTACTAAATGATGGTCATCTTTTTATGTTTTCTACTGGATTCTGACCTTTTTTGGTTCCTTTTTCTAGTTTTTTATGCAGGCAAAGACAATATGCCCTTCAGATCCACTTATATATAATGAACTGGGGGTTGTTGCTTATAATATGAAAGAGTAAGAATGGTTCATTACTTGATAATTACTCTGTCATCATCATTCACCACCACCATTGCTACCATATATTATCTGTTTTGTGGAAGTGACTTTAACTTGGAAGTTGGAAAACTGTCTACTTGCAGGGATTTTTTTTTTCCAATTTTTGATATTTTAACCTTTTATTTTTCCAAATGAGAAACATATATAGCATTTGCTGTCTTAACGTATACTGCATAATTCATGCTTATGTCAGCCATTATGGTTTTGAGGTCATTCTAGTTTGGCTATTTTGACTCTCGGTCACTTTATTTTCTGAAACATTTTCAGGTATAATAAGGCTGTACTATGGTT
Organism: Jatropha curcas; assembly: GCF_014843425.1. The sequence goes on from NW_023590999.1 coordinate 1,463,686, forward strand.
TGAAAAGACTTTGGCGCACATTCCATGTCTAAGTCAATTATGGGAGCCAACTGTGGTTAATCTCGCCCATGCATACAGAAAGTTAAAGTATGTTATTAATTATGTTGGAACCTCTCTTGCTCGCTTTTTCTGAATACTGCTTCCTTTTTATGTACTTCAGGATATGTGATGATTATTGTTTTTAACTGAGTAACAATGCAAATACTTTCTCAACCTCAAATGGGAAAATAAAAAATTTTAATATATTCAAAAACTCTAGTTGCTGTGGAGAATTAGAGAATGATATGTTCTATGTTGGTTGAGGCTTTGGTATCCTGACAATGAAATAAAAGTAGCAACTTAATTTCACCCAGCATCGCTCAACTATCACTAGCAAACATAATTGCGCCTCAATTTTAATTTGTCACTTAAAACTCGTGGAATATGTATTTGTGTAATGCCTGATTCCAATAACAAACAATGCAGAATTATCACTTGGATTCTGCATTCTGATTTTTTTTAATAAAAATATTGCCATCTAAAATATTTTCCCTTCTCTCTCTCTCTCTCTACTCTAAAAAATTATGAACTATAATTTATTTAAACTAAAACTGAAAACCAATTTGCGCTGAGAATAAAAATGCTTACATTTATAATTTTGTTAAAAAAAAAAAATTACAAAATCACACAGCGAAGTCTATCAGAATTTTGATAAAGATTTGATTGGAATCAGGCACAAGGGATATTAATGTGACTTGAATTGATGTTTGATGAGTTTTAAGTGACAAATTGAAATCAAGGGACAATAATGTGAGTAAGTGATGGATTCAGTGACAACGGGTGAAATTAAGTCTAAAAACAACTTACTACACCGTAATTGCATGGTGTAGATGAATGGAACTTCTGTAGATTTGGCACAACCATGAAGAGCAAGTGAAAGTTCTACCATGTATCATGTATGATCCTATAAAAGGACATGGTAACACTTGTACATTCTCCAGCAACCTGATATGAATTAAACATTCTAGATATATTGAGCATCGGTTTTATTTGTTGATATGTCGCTTCATGAAATATGGATGACTTTAGCTAGTCTAAGGTATGTTAGTTCTAGAAGAAATTTTTATGCTGGAATTTTGGTGATTGTTTTACCATGAAATATATAAGAGCCTGTGTTTTCTCTTCTTCCATTCTTCCATGTCTATTGTGCAAGAGCAATCTTAAGGATCTATCTAGAGATAATCTTGGTGGAACTGCAAAGGAGAGGCATCAACTGCCATGATTGGGTTGTAGGAGGATCAGGACGCCCTTGGTGTCTGTTAGAGTAAAAGAACGATGCAAACATTATTCTGAATAAAAGTTAAAGAAAATCTGGATTGAATGAGAAGGAAAATTTGTATTAAGACAAATCAGTCAAATACAGCTTCTAGTGAATATTCTTGGAAATAAAGGGAAAACAGAATTACAATCAAAGAAGGAAAAAGACAGATGGTTACAAGCAACCCCCAAGCTTAGCCCGTGCAGATATACTGCCCAAAAATAATAGAATGCTCAAAAGATACCTCCCCTTTCCTGTCTGCTACCTTTAAAAAGGCAGATACAAAACTAATTCAGCTGACGTTGTAAACTTTCTTGACTACCAATCCATATTCTTCTATTCTCTTTGTTGCCAGCTGACGTTGTAAACTTTCTTGACTACCAATCCATATTCTTCTATTCTCTTTGTTGCCCCTTCTAGAATAAACTTTAAAGGGCCTTGGGCCTGGATCGGGAATGCTATCATTACTGCCCTCATGAAAATGAGCCTTGTCCTCAAGGCTGAAATTTGGAAATTGGCCTAGCAATTCAGACTTGTCGACCCAAGTAGCTTCATCATCAGTCTGGCCTTTCCATTGAATGAGGAACTCCTGCACAGGTTGCTGTTCCCTCTCAATTGTACTGTGCTGGCAGATCTTCTCAGGTTCTAATGGAGGCCCTTCCTCCCAATTCATCATACTAGTAGGTTTATCTACCACCGGGTGATTTCCCATGACTTTCTTAAGTTGAGAAACGTGGAAAACAGGGTGGAGCTTGGGTGAGCGTGGCAGCTGCAGTTTATATGCTACCTAACCAATTTTCCCAATGATCTCATAAGGACCATAGTAACGGGCTGCCAGCTTGGCGTTAATTCTTGTGGCTACTGACTGCTGATGGTGAGGCCTTACCTTTAAGAAGACTTTAACTCCCACAGAAAATTGTACATCGCGCCGATGTTTCTTAGCATATTTAAGCATCAGCCATTGTGCTCTTTGTAAATTATAATGAAGCTGGCGAATGATCTCATCTCTGTTTTGAAGTGAGGCCTTACCTTTAAGAAGACTTTAACTCCCACAGAAAATTGTACATCGCGCCGATGTTTCTTAGCATATTTAAGCATCAGCCATTGTGCTCTTTGTAAATTATAATGAAGCTGGCGAATGATCTCATCTCTGTTTTGAAGTTGATCAAAAAGAGCCTCCACTCAAGTTTCCCTCGGCAGAAATTGTTGCAAGATAGATGGGGACCTTCCGTAGGCTGCTTCAAATGGGGTCTTCTGTATCGCACTTTGGAAGTTGGTATTATACCAATATTCAGCCCAACAAAGCCACATAGACCAAGATTTTGGCTGTTCTGAAGAGAAACACCTCAAGCATTATTCCAAGCTTGTGTTAAGAACTTATATTTGCCCGTCGATCTGCTGGTGGTAAGACGAGCTAAATTTTAATTGAATCCCTTGAAGACGGAAGAGCTCAGTCCAAAATTGACTTAAAAAGATAGGGTCTCTGTCACTTACCATAGAAAGAGGTACTCCATGGAGTCTAACTACCTCCTTAATGAACACTTCGGCGACCTTGGTGGCTGTAAAGGGGTGCCTTAGAGAAATGAAATGTGCATATTTTGACAAACAATCCACTACCACTGGATGTAGTCAACACCGTTTGATATTGGTAATCCAGTAATAAAGTCCAAAGCTACATCTTCCCATATCTGTTTTGGAATAGGTAGGGGCTGAAGAAGTCCGGAAGGAGAGTGGGCCTCATATTTATGTTTTTGACAAATGATGCAAGCTGCCACGAATTTCTTAATCATTGTCATCATGCCTTGCCAATAAAATTTGAAGCTATCCTCCGGTATGTACGAAAGGCACCGGAATGACCACTAATAGCGTAGAATGAAATTCAGCCATAATTCTTTGTATCCAATGAGATGAGGCAGGAAGTACCAACTTTCCCTTACAAAATAAGTGGCCTTGAATAAGAGAATAGTGAGTATGGCATGCTGAATCGCTTCATCTCGGCAAGATAGCGCATCTGCAGTGCGATTATATTCAATGGCAAAATCGTAACCCATGAGTTTGGCAGACCAATAATGCTGGTCAGGAGTAGATATCTCTTAATGGAGAAGATGGCGAAGACTCCTCTGATTTGTCCTTACTATGAACCTGTGCCCAATTAGTTAGGCATGCCAATGCTTGATTGCAAGCACTAAGGCCATCAATTCATTTCATAAGCCGATCGTGCCATTGCCGGGTCCCTAGTTGCTTTACTGAAATATGCCACAGGTCTGTCATTTTGCATGAGAACCATGCCAATACCAGTCTTAGATGCATCCATCTCAACAATAAATGGTTGGGTGAAGTCCGACATTGCAAGGACCAAAGAAGATATAATTACATTTTTCAGATTTTCAAAAGATTCTTGAGCTTCAAAGTTCCATTTGAAGGAAGCTTGGGCTTCCTTTTTAAGGAGTTGAGTCAAAGGCCGAGCAATTCGCCCATAGTCCAACATAAATCGACAGTAGTAGCCCGTTAATCCAAGGAACCCACGGACTGCTTTGATTGATTTCGGTGTGGGCCACTGCAATATGCTTGCTATCTTCGAAGGTTCCATAGCTACCCTATGAGCAGATATGATATGTCCCAAGTATTCCACCAAAAGCTTCCCTAATGAACACTTCTCATTTAGATGCAAGGAGTTTTCTCTAGGAATTTGGAATACAATTTGCTAGTGCTCAAGGTGAGAATCCCAATTTTTACTATAGATCAATATATCGTAAAAAAAAAACAACACGAATTTTCCCAAGTATATGCAAAAAACATCATTCATAACTGCCTGGAATGTGGCCAGTGCATTCGTCAGCGCAAATGGCATAACAAGGAACTCATAGTGATCGGAATGTGTCTGGAAGGCTGTTTTGTGGGTGTCTGGGGCTTCCACTAGAATCTGATAAAACCCCTGTTTGAGCTCCATCTTGGAGAAATAAAGCGCTAGCTGCCATCCTTTTTCTTTACCAAGAGAACTGGACTGGAAAAGGGCGTGAACTAGGCCTGATAATCCCAACGGAAAGCATGTCTTTGACCAACTTCTCAATCTCATCTTTTTGAAAATTCCCATATTGGTAATGCTTTACTGAGACTGGCGCTTGCCCAAGTTGGAGGATGATTCTATGATCTTGAGAACGACGTGGAGGAAGCTGAGTTCTATCAGTGAAAATATCACAGAATTTAGACTTTAAATAGTCCAACTGTTGAGTGTTGAGATTGAGATAGCGATTGTGATTCTGCTGGTGGTTTAGTCTCTTGATCACCCATAACGAGGCGGAGAAGTCCACATTAGGGACTTTGTGGATGGACTTGCAGGAGACACATGATTTAGATAATGAGGGATCCTCAGTGAGAGTAATGAGCTTGTCTTGTTGGAGGGATTTCATGGTTAAGTGCTGCCAATTGACTTGTACCTCTCTAAGTGTCTCTAGCCAAGCCACTCCTAATATAATGTCAACTCCACTTAAAGGAAACACAGAAATCACCAGTAATCACAATAGTGCCTAGCTATACCTGTAATTGTCGACAAACTCGGTGGAGCGTAAGTGATGACCATCACCTAACCGGACATAAAAAAGTGGAATGGGGCTTATAGGTAGTTTGAGAAGAGCCACCAATTGATCAGAAAAGAAATTATGACTTTCTCCGCTGTCAACCATTATTACCACCATTTGATCATTTTCTAGACCCATAAGTTTCATGGTGCGTGGTTGAGAGATGCCACCCACAGAGAATAAAGGCAAGTCCAATTGAGAAAAGTGTGCATCGTCAAATTCCAGGGGAAGCAATGTTTGGGATTCAAATTGTCTCTGCTACTTGGCCCTCATCAGTTAGTGTTCCATCTTCATCGCCAATTAGTTCCCTAAACGATTTATTTGGACATTCATGTAGAGGAGAATAAGGCTAATTGCATCGAAAACACAGACCCTTAGCGTGCAGTTCCTGGCAATCTTGATGGGAGTAGTGGCGAACATCACGATTTCTGGGTGGTGTGGTGGGTTTTTTTGGAGGAGCTAGAAGAGGAAGAAGTTGATGGCTGAGTTCAATGCAATTACTTTGATTTGGTGAGCGGGTGTGGTTGGCTATATGGGTTTCAGGTCGGGTCAAAGCATGGGTTAGTGTTTGGGCTCGTATTGGGGATGGGCTTAAAGTTTTTGGACCAAGCCTGAATCTGGGATTGGACATATATTTACTGGAGGTGGATTGGTGGAAGGATTTTTGAGTGGTGGCTGGTTGGAGATAAGATTGCGCTAGTTCTCTCTCTATTTCAAGGGCAACCTTCATCACCTGGTATGGTATAGATCGACAGTGTCATGGGAATGCATCAACCGAGCAATTGTGGGTTTGCTAAATCCGGGGTTTGGGCAGCCCGAGAGATGAAATCATCAATAAAATCAGATATAATACTTAATTGCTTGACTGTTGCCAGATGCTCATGGTTTAGCTGAAACGTTGCCGGCATACCGTCGGACCATCCCAGTTTTCAGTTGAACTAGCTCAGTTGAGGTAAATGATGGCGCAACCAACGAATCCAGTGGAGTGGGCGCTCCCTCCGTACATACTAGAGCCAATGAAATCTGGAGATGTGGTGGTATATTGTGCAATTCAAAATATTGCTCAGCTCGGGCTATCCAACCAATCCGGTCAATGCCGGTGAATGAAATAGTTAGTTTCAAGATCAATGGGTTTGTGGGTGGAGTTTTGTTGGTGGGCGCTCCCTCCGTACATACTAGAGCCAATGAAATCTGGAGATGTGGTGGTATATTGTGCAATTCAAAATATTGCTCAGCTCGGGCTATCCAACCAATCCGGTCAATGCCGGTGAATGAAATAGTTAGTTTCAAGATCAATGGGTTTGTGGGTGGAGTTTTGTTGGTGGGAAGATGAGTCACCAGAAAAGGTGCTTTGCTGAAGTGGGGGAGAGTCACCAACAGTTTCGGAGGTGGTTTTTTGCCTTTAGTGATGGTGGTAAGTAACTGTTTAATTTCTAATTGTTCAGTTTTAAGGGCAGCGAGGTTTCTTCGATGGAAGCAACGGTCTTCTCTAACGTCTCAACTATGGTATCCATTCTGGTTTTACCAATTTGTTAGAGTAAAAGAACAATGCAAACAATATTCTCAATAAAAGTTAACGAAAATCTGGATTGAGTGAGGGAGAAGGAAGATTTGTATTAAGCTAAATCTGTCAAATACAGCTGCTAGTGAATAAAGGGAAAACAGAATTACAATCAAAGAAGGAAAAAGACAAAGATGGTTGCAAGCAGGAAAAAGACAAAGATGGTTGCAAGCAACCCCCAGGCTTAGCCCGTGCAGATATACTGCCCAAAAATAACAGAATGCTCAAGAGATACTCTCCCCTTTCCTGTCTGCTACCTTTAAAAAGGCAGATACATAAACTAATTCAGCTGATGTGATAAACGTTCTTGATTTCCAATCCTTATTCTCCTATTCTCTTTGTTGCCCCTTCTAGAATAAACTTTAAAGGGCCTTGGGCCTGGATCTGGAATGCTATCAGTGTCTCTCAGATTTTCATTAATAGGGTAAAAAGGTCAAGGAAATTTAGACAAGTAAAGGGCCCTTGGGGTTATGCATATTCACTGTTTTCTTTTCATCTTCAATACCTAGCACTCTGGCACTGTCCTAAATTATTTTCAGATGGTTTAATACTAAAGAGGACAGTTTGGAATGGTTTTTGAGCTTGAGTGCAAACTTCATGACACAGTGCAGAAGTGCAAAGTTTTCCGTAAAAACATTGATGTTTGTACTAGGAGATGTTTCTCTCTAATGGGAGACTGCTGTTTATTTATATGGATTGCGATTTTTAAGGATTCATGTTCTTATTTTGAATTCATGTTCTCGTTATTGTTTTTTCTTCTTTCATGAATTTTACTAGTTGTTGACCTGCTCATTGCGTGGTTGTAATTATAATTATGCATTCAGTAATTTAGTTAGAAAAATTTCAATCAATTTTGACAAAAAATTTTAAAATTTCTGAAAGATTTTTAGCAATTTTTTATATTTGAATTTTTAGCAATTTTGAGTTAACTCTGAAAAGTAATAAGTTTCTATTAGAAATCTAATTATAAATAAAAATGCCCAGTAAGAGATGTGTTATCAAAATTGAAGTAGCCTAACTTTTTCTTCACTCTCTTTCAAGTCTCGTCCAAGGTAAAATTGAAACATGAGAAAGCTGTAAACAAATAAATAGAGGAATTTAGTTTTTTAGGTCTTTATGAATAAAAATAAAATTTAAAGGAATTCAGAATAATTAATGTCCAAAAGAATAACTAATAATGGAGTATGTAATCAAGGACACGATATGTCTGATAAAACATATTATAGTGAGACTTTTGAATCACAAATTATAAGGAAATCAGGCTCTTTATTAAAGTAGAATTCAACGTTTTAATTTGGAAAAACCTTTGTTAGGGTTTATTTATTATTAAAGTTATGTTTATTTGATACCTAAGGTCTTAATTTATGCAAGAATATATAATTTTGTATTCTTCGCTCCTTACATATAAATAAAGGATAAACAATACTCTAGCTTAATGATAGGGAAACAATTACACACGCACTGGCTATAATTCACATCCTCAATGCAAATAATTATAATTTTCATTTTCAATAAGTTAAAGTTGTAATTTCCACAATTAATACTTCAAATAAGCAAAATCGTAGGTACATTATTCTACTCAACAAATCACATATATTAGGAAAGTGAATTAGTGTAGTAAAAAATAAAAAGCAAAAATATGAAATTAGAAGAGATCTACAATGCAATTGGTACTTTACATTGTATTTTCTGTCTTCCTGGGCCTGCAACTTCTAGTTGGATCAGATCAATATGATTCTTTATGACTTCCTTGAAACACTCAAATATTTTCACCTGAAAATTTAAAGGTAAAACATGTATATAATGGATGTAAGTAAGAAGTATTCTGAACTCGCATCAAAAAATTTATGAAACAGAAAACAGAAATGCTTGCTTTTATTTGCACATCCTGTGTTTCTTGCCATTGCTGAACAATAGATGAATAAATAAATAAATGACCAAATCTCTTACATTAATAGTCTGAAATGAGGAAAAGCCTCAAATCTATATAGCTCGGAAATACATTTTGCAAAAGAGAATAACTATTATTATATAAGTTTTTGGAAGCTTCATATTTTATATTTAAGTGGAATATTTAATTGATTACAACTCTTTTGAGATATAGTAAAAATTAAACAAAGTTTGTTTTCTTCCAGAAAATATAGTGACAGCTGAATGAACTTTTGAAGATTCTAAGTATTCTGAGGAAAAGTAAATCTGATGTGGCTTTATAAAATAAATTTATATTGTCTGTGTTAGAATAACTGATATGACATTACGAATCTGTCCATAAATTTTGAAAGAAAACCCTTTAATTGTTCGTTCCTTAGTCATTCAGGATATTGATTTTTAATTTTTATGATAAATGTTTTTTTTAGTAAATTAGTCTAGAATATCAATGATAAAGAATATGTATGTGCAGACCTATTTATATTACCTCGCAATGTCTCAGGATGTATCATGAAGCAATTTCATGCTATGAGAGGGCACTTACATTATCAACTAGAAGTTTAAGTACCTATGCAGGTCTTGCATACACTTTTCATTTGCAGGTATCTTTAATTCTTTCTATTGATATGCATGCTTATATATTTATCTGTTTATGAATACCATTTGAGCATGTTGCACCATATTTCTATTGCCGGTCAGCTGATGTGGAGAAAATATTGGTGTGCATTATAACTCCATGCTAGAATTTCATAGAAATTTTCACAAAAGAAACGATGCCAGCTTAGGTGTGATAACGAATTGGAAAAAAAAAAAGTAGGGAAAGTTAGTATTTTCCATGTGTATCATTTATGTATTACTTTTTGTGCACCTTATAGTAATAATAGAGTTGAAATTGAGATTTTGTTTGAAAATATAAAACAAGAAAAGATTTAGAAGTCTTTTTGCTGGTTTTGAGAAATAATAGCATCAAAAGGTAATTGTGGTGGTACTGATAGTGACATGAGCCAGTGCGAAGGTTGAATGTAGTTATTGAAAATATAAAATATAATAAATCGATTTTTTTGTTCCTTAGAGGTCAAATGAGCTGGAAATATTGTGGAGTACATGATAGGGGAGTTAATCTCTCCTTTTAATAACTCTCATTAAATTGGTGAAATTCTTATGAATAAAAAAAGATTCGAAGCCGAGACTTTCCACTCCTTATACCCTTAAAACAATAAATTTAAAAAGTTATGATATTCCTGTTTTCAGTGACCATGCTCTTTGTTTCTCAAGTGTTTCATAACTTAATTTTTCATGGGTAAAAAAGTTCTTCAGTTTGAGATATTTTTGTAATGTGACCTTAAAAGGTAAAAAGTTGCAATATATTCTTTCAGTTTTATATAATTGTAAGTATCTTAATTATATTACTCTGGTAGAGTTAGTTTTTTCATTTGCCAGCTCATTTGGTTAGTTTTGAAGGTTGTTATTCATTATCTACATGGGTACTTACTCCCTCTGTCCCAAATTGATAGGCACACTTTTCTTTTCCATTTGTCTCACCTCACTTACAATTTTAAAGTTAGTTAATATGTTAAACCTCTATTATGCCCATGCTCAAAATAACTTTTTTATTTTTATCAATTACTCTTTATTTTCCAATGTCATTATTTATTGACAATCTTTTTGAAAATTGAAAACATGCGATATTAAGATAAAACTTGCATTTGTATTTCATGTTTGAAGTAATGCTTAAAGGTAGAATAGAATATTAACCAACCTTAGATAATTATTTAACCTTGGTTGATGCAAAAAGTCAATAATAAATTAATGAGCATATCTCATATTAAAGTAAGGGTGTAATGGGAAACAAATATGTATGTTTACATTTCTAACTAGATTAACTATTTTTTCTTAATTCTTTTGAAATAAAAGCTGTGCCTATCAATTTGGGACAGAGGGAATACATGTTAATTTTGAAATATCTAGCTGGAAAACTTATTCAACCATTGCATATGTTCTGGTTTGTTTTGGATTCAATATTAAAAATTGAATATCCAAGTTTCCCCTCTCTAAAGTTCGCCTTCTTTTATTCTCTCTAAAATATCTGCTGCATTAATGGTAACTTAGTTTTGTTACAGTAATTTTTAATCTAGTCTCGTTAATGATTTCCTTCAATTTCTTAATAATCAGCCACATAATAGGTAAGTTGAGAGCATCATTGGAACTACTTTGAAAGCTAATGTCATTTTCCAAACATATTACTTGTTTCATGTATATTATCTGTTATTTTAGCTCAATATGTAGCAAGTCAACTGAGAAGCTGATCTTTTTAATCATAACAATTTTATTATATTATCTGTGATCTCAGTAATGATAACAATTTAATTATTCACAATTGTGAGAATAAAAAGTAAAGCTTGTATTATAGCGATGTTTACTGTTTGTGATAAAAAGTAAGACACTGATTGACAGCAATATTTCATTAAAATGATAATAAAGATCAAAATAAAGCATAATATAGCGATGTCTCTCTTTATAACCGCTCTCTTTCTCTGTCAGTGATAGCTCTCAGGTGAAAAAAAAAAAAAGAAAAATTTTGAGATCCAATACTCTTCAATTGAACAGTATATACACTTAAATCAATGCTCCTCTTTTATTTTAAGAGAACTGTCTATCATAGAAGGGGAAACTAATGCTCACCGGGAAAACTGCAACTTTCTGTTATATGGAAAGAATATATATATTCATGAGCTATATAAATAGATAGAGGATAAAGTGCGAGGAGGATGGTTGCAATATGAAACATGTAAAAACTGCAATCAACTATCTGATATACAAGTTATAAATATGCAACCAAGAAAATCGGACTAAAGAAATTATTTTCTATAGATACTTACACCAAAAGTGCAGGTAGCAGGGGAGTTGTGGGGATGTGATTCAAAGAAGTGCCTTGAGCTTGCACAGAACGCATGAATCAATCATGTTTTTATGTCCTGTAATTAAAAAATAATGGGAAATTCAGGAAGCTACATGCTAGAAAACAACTTTCTTTAAAGGAAATTTCAGTTTTCTATTTACAGCAAAGAAAAAAAAAAAAAAATTGCATTTGAAAGTAGAACTCTATAATCTCTTTTCTGTAGTAAGATTTTCCTGAACTGCTTCCATATTTCAAGTTTAGTGTCATCTTGTCCTTATTCGTTTTCTGTTTGTGCAGGATAATTTTACTGCTGCAATTTCATATTACCACAAGGTTTGTGTCCAGTATTTCCTTGTGCTGCTTTTTCATTGAATAAGTTATGGATACATGCATTTTGTCTCTGGCATGATATAATATATATAGGATGTGCACATTCTCTGCTTATCTTAGCTTAGCTGATTAAATAAGGTTTATTCGTTGCATTTTGATGTCTGCCAATTGAAGAGCAACTTGAATATTTGATGAATCATTTACTTGGTCTTACTTCCCTCGGCAAATTTGCTTCTCAATCAGGCTTTGTGGCTGAAACCGGATGATCAATTTTGCACTGATATGTTGAGTTTGGCCGTCGTAGATGAAGGTCGACGCGGCATAGACCCAAAAATGGAATTTCGCTGAAGGTGAGTCGTATATTTGACGATGTTGCAATCTTCTTTTAATTCATGCTGTAATGTCGCTATGATTTGTTGAGCAAAAGCTCTTTATTTTTGGCCCTTCTTTCTTGTCAACGAGTAGCAGGAGAGACCATATTTATTTTTGGTCCTTTGTTTCTGTTCTATGACATTCTTCCTTCTACTTTTACTTTGGACTTGGGCTGTAATGAATTGTAATCAAAGATGAATATAATGTAATGTAATTGAAAGCCTTTTTAGGGTTACACTAAGGTTAGTTTGCAATGAAATATAATCAAAGGTATAATGAAATGAAATACATTGTAATGTAGTGTAATCAACATTTCATTACTGTGATTATGTAATTGGATTGGAAAAATTTATGGAATGTAATCACCATTTTATTATTATGTTTGTAAATTTATACTGTAGCTAACAATAAAATATGATAATCACACAACCACTCCAGCACCGCCTTCACCATCTCCACCAATACCAGCACTGCCATCGCCATCACCACCATCACAATTTAAGGGGGCTACAATATAAGAGGACTAAAATCAAGTTGTGCTCTAAGCTGCCACATTTTAAGTTGAAACCAATATCGTGTGGCAAGCAAATACATATTCATTAAGTTAAATGCGTAAAAAATGTTATTCAAGTTCTGAGTTAATAAATGGATAGAGTCCTGCAGTTCCAATTATAGGGAAACCAACCCATGTATGTAGTAACAACGATAAATATAACTCAAACAAAAGTTTGAAATTCAATGTAATTTTCATAACACAACAAAAGAAATGAATATTCTTTTTAACTAATAAATTTTCAACAAAATATATAATAAAACTCTACCAAGCTTCCGTGAATAAGAATGGCTCAAATCATTGAGATATTGAACTTCATTTGAACCTATGAACTCTTTCACAACTTCAAATATCTGCTTCCATTTAAACTCTTTAAAAGATCCATGTTCTTGTTTTGCACTAACTCACCGTTGTCCTAGAGATTGAAATTGCAATAAATTTTGAAAAGAAAAATAAGAATCATAAATACTTTATTGTTGGCTCAAGGTCGCAATCCCTAAGGTTTTGATGAATTACAAAATAAATAAATTGGAAATTATTGTTATGATAAAGTTCACATTGCAGATAATTCATGCACAAAGATATGAAGAATTAAATCCTATTTATTCAAGATTGAAGAATTGTGAAAGATACTTTGAAGATTATTGGTAGAATTATAGGATGCACAAAGGAAAAATTTTAAATATCTTTCTTTATTCATTAAATATTTCAAAATTAAACTTAAGTATAGTATTTTTTTCTCTTTGAAATATTAGAGGGAAAAATAGTTTGCTAAAGTGGGTTTTGATTTTTCAAACTTAAATTTACTTTTCAAAACTGTTTTAGAGGGAATTCAAAAATCAAATCTGATTTGGTGCTCACTTTCAACTTAACCTAATCTTCCATATTTAGTAGAAAAGCCCATCAGCCCTTTTCTTTTTCCCTTCTCTTTACTTCTTTTCTGCCACCAACCTTACTTTATCTCTTCCGTTGAAACTTCCATGCATCCTTCTTCTTTATAGTGATAAGAATCCTGCCTGTCACTATAGAAGCTTGACTGGACATAAGGGTGGCCACGGTTCCAGAACCGGCAGTTCTGGTTCCAGAAAAACTGGAACTGGAACAGAACCGAAAAGGTCCAGTTCTGGTTCCGATTTGGAACCGTCCGGTTCTGGTTCCGGATCCAGTTCTGGTCCGGTGACAAAACCGACGGTTCCGATCGGTTTTCCGGTGAATCGCATAATTTTAAATTTTAAATTTTGAAGACCGGTTTAAAATTCTGGTTCCGATTTTGGAACGTCCGGTTCTGGTTCCGATCCAGTTTCTCGGTCCGGTGACAAACCGACGGTTCCGATCGGTTTTTTTCCGGTGAATCGCATAATCTTTAAATTTTAAATTTTTGAAGACCGGTTTAAAAAAAATTATTTGAACATAAAAAATTAACAAATGACTTCAATTAAATTTATTTTTTTTAAAAAGACTTGAACAATAATTATTTTAAAACAAAAATTTTTCACTGAATTTATTTTTTGTTTAAAAAAAGTTTGAACATAATTTAAAAAAAAAAAGGTGGGGCTTGACTTTAATTTTTAAAAAAAAAAAAAAAAAATTTAAGTAGCTACGTATCCTCTTTGGGGTTTAGAAGGAATCAAAGCCCCACGTATTAAGAGATTTACAAAACAACCAAAATTTTAAAAAAAAAAACTGGTCTGACAGTTTAACATAACAGGCTAGAACCGCCGGTTCGAACCGGGCGGTTTTAACCCGACGGTTCCAGTCCGTTCTGACCGATTCTCTAGAAACCGCCCGGTTCCGGTTCTAGAATTTTGGAAACGAAATCGAACCGAAAATCTCCGGTTCTGATCTGTCCGGTTCGCCCGGTTCCGGTTTCATCGGTTCGAACGGTTCGAACCGACGCGTTCGGTTCCCGAACCGTAATATGGACACCCTAACTGGACATAATTTGCACAACCAAGAGAAGAGAATCTAAGTTTTAATCTTCAAAATTTCAAAATTTCTCTGCGTTATATCTTTTCACATATGTTCTTATTTTCTGAGATTTTTTGAAAAAGAAAAAGCTTGTTCAACAAATTTTTTTGAAAGAACGATTTTTGTCACAATCTTGTTCCCATGGGCTGGACAAGCACTAGGATCCAAAGTGAGTTAAGGCCTTCAATGATCCGTAGTAAGCCTAAATTACGAAGTTATAACACATCAAATGGATTTCTAGGAAATAGTAAGTCTAACATTATTTTACATATAAAGTCAAGTAATGCTGCTTTTCGCTAGCCCTAACCTTCAATATCTCAAACTACATTCACAATTTTGGGGCTAATATACAACACATAACATCTATAACGTGGCTAACTGGTCCATTCATCCATTAAGACCAAATTTTAACATTCTTAAGTTCATAGGAAAAAGCTCTAATTAATATAGAGTCTAGAAGTATATAAATCTTACAGCTGGCGGAGTTCAATATCAATCAGAATAAATAATTCTTGTAAAACTCACATATTAACACTAATTATTGGAATAAGAAAATTTTTTTCCTAGCTCTCGGGGAAGGAATAGAGTTTTAGTTCGCATAAAGAAGAACCTACTTAATGAAAAAATAAACAAAAGAAAAGTGAGTTTTTGATAATGAAAATAGTATGGCATAACACAGACATTCACACAAATGCTTCCTAAAAGTACAAAATAAACACCATGGCCAGTCAAGTATATGGCATAACATCAACACTCACAAGTAATTACACCTTCAAATAATCAAAAACAAGTGGACATTGGGTCAATGGCGAATCAACCAAAACCACCAATGAGCCCGTCCTCACACATGGCCCATCCTCTCATGACCGTGTGCACCAGGGAGCCGATCCCCCATACCTGGCCGACCGGTCTAATCCTCACTTGACTACGCCCCTCTCATTTCATTTCATTATTATTTTTTTATACTCTTTTCTTTTCCATACCCATCAGGAGGCCCAGCTCCTGTGGTTTCCCATACATATATCATCCAGATGCATCGGGGGCGCAAATCTCCCCATACTTGGCCAATAGCGCTGGACCGCCCTCACAAACCCATAACAAGACCCCTTCATCCCAATTTCACACAATACAAGGCCCATATTTCACAACACGAAATAATCAAAACATCACATTAAATGCATACACATTAATAAACAAAGAAATTGCAAAAATGTACAAATATACGCATATATATTAATGAATATTTATGCCATAGACTAAAACAACAATAAATAAGTAATGAATTAAATGAGTGAGATTTTGTAACATTCATAATAATGTATGTATGCACCGCACGATGCAAATGATAATATATTATTTTATTATACCTCACTGCAATAAGGCAAGGGAATACTCTATAATCTTAGTTTCTATTTTGCAAAATCAGAAAACAATCCTGAAATAATCTATATGAAATGAATTAAAAGGAGAGAAACAGAATTAAATAAGAACTCCTCCTAATATGAATAAAAAAATCATTCTAATTATAATCTAACAACCTTTTATTAAATATGTATTATTAAAGATTCTGCCACAATTTCATCAGAACCACCCCTAAAAAATAAGACTTTCTAGCCTATATTTATATCAGCTAATGTATATATTATCAACCATTACATCAACACAAAAAACAAACCAAGCCCCATTTCCATTGGGCAATCAAATAAATTGATTTCCCTTCATACCATGGTAATAGTCTCACGATACATAATAAACAAATGGAAAAATATTTTTACCTATCCTCTAGATCCTACTAGCTTAAATTGTCCATATATTACAAAATACATGAAACAATCATATACCAACTATTTCTTTCTTTTCTTTATCAATTAATATAATTAAGATCCCCGGTACAACCTCTAAAATAATCTGTAATATCATCAAATCCTCACCAAGGCAATTATAGGGAGGATCCCATTTTAATTCATCTATCAATCATACATAAGCATTTATAAAATTCAACTAAACATAGAATCTTGGAAAAGTGAGCTGATTTATATATATTTGTACAAGGTAAGTTCCAGAGATAATAGTGGGGAGGAAGTCAATTAAAGGATCCCCAATTAAAAAACTTTCATGGAGTAATTCAGGGCAGTTTCGAAACTTACAACAATTTTCATCCAGACATGAGAGAGAGTCTGCAAGAGGATAAAGGCTGCCCGAAAAGCTCTAATGCCAACGAGCGCCTCAATCCACGTACTGTAACACCCTTCCCGTCCACCCGTTAACTAATGAAACCGAGCTGAGACGCTACAAATCTGGTTGAACCTATGTCCTTCTGCTAATATCATGTTGGTATGCTGATTAAGTGTCAAGCTGTTGCTTGTTTACATTATGAAAATATAATATGTACTTAATTTTTTACAAGAACATGATACTAATTTTTCAAAATGAAATGGGCCCCAACTGGTGCCCTGTACATGCCATGTAAGGATAGACAGAATCAAATATCCAAATGAGTAGACTCTCTGAAGACTGAATCTTCCACAATGAAACTGCAGCAGTTGTAAGCCTGATTCTCTACGGTCCAAGTCCTCGAAAACCTACGAGTTAAATAAATAACTCGCTGAGCAAATAATCCTCAGTGGAATATCCTCCATTTACTAGAATAAACAATACTTAAGCCACATATCATACTTTCATATTTTACCTGCTGTTCTGATGCTGTATAAATTTTGCACCTTTTTTTAACCATCGTATAACTTATAAATAACCTACTTATAACGCATGGCCCATAAGGTTATGTGCCACAAGTCGATAAGAAAACTGTAAGAACTGTATGAAACTCGGAGAATACTGTATGGCCTGCGGACTGCTCTCTGGCCCGTATTATCATGAATCACTAAGAGCCTGTAGCTGGAGTCCAAACTGGTATGGGGTGCAAGATCTGCTATCCTAATGTCGCGACATAGTCTTAATCTAGCGTGGTTTTTCTACCTAACCTTAATGAGCATAATTATGTGTATTGTGCTAATACAAGAGAAATAATTTTAGAAAATATCTAATGAGGAATATGCATACCATGGATAATGTATAAAGTAACTTGCATGGAAATAACTCTAGCTATTGCCCCGCGATGCAATTCTTACTAATATTATGTACTAAATTTTACCAATTCAGATACAGGAAATTCTTAGTTTGAATTAAGTTCACTTGAGAAGGTAAAATGCAGTTAATTTCGGGTTGAATGAATCTACATATGCATCCAACATCATTTCTAATGTTGTTCTTGAAATCTTCCAGAACACCTGTACAGTTTCCACAAATCATATAACGTCTTTCTGTATCGTCAATTTAGGTTATTCTAAATTCTATGGTTTTAGCTAACTCTTAAGGTTGCAAAGTTTCTTCTAATCACAACTCTTAAATTACGGTTGGCAAGGTATCACAATATTGAGCTCAAGTAGCAACTGCCAGTCTACCCTACTGTTGGTTTCCAGCCTGCCCCAGTTTCATACTATTTTGGTATATCTCTCAATTTAATAACTCCAATTTTAGGTGAATTCTACATTTCTAATGTTAACTAACACATTAGGCTGACAATTTGTCTTCTACCACACTCTTTATTTAACGTTTGGTAAGGTAGTCAAACATTGAGCTCAAGTAGCAAACTGTCAGTCTTCCCTGCTGTTGGGTTTTCAGCCCTGCACAAGTTATACTATTTTGGTCACAGATCTCAATATATAACTCCAATTTAAGGTGATTTGCTTATATGGTTGCTAACACAATTAAGGCTACAAATTTGTCTTCTAACACATCTCTTAATTACGG